>JBBBDQ010001826.1:55000-315000 GCA_037127315.1 Ascarosepion bandense | reverse complement strand
TTCTGTAAGGTATTAATTAATCTCTTCTCCTTCCACTTTAGAAAAAAGAGCAAAACAGATTAAGTTCTATGTCCTTGGTTGGCAGCCAGTCTACCGCACGAACAAATGCAACCTACTTAGAGAAAATCTTCTGCTTAGTCAGTCATGGATCGAAAGAGACATGATCGACTAAGCGTATATCACGTATGACAATTAAATGACTGTTACCTCTCCCGTAAGATAAAGGGTTTTGCGTAGAGTCAACACCTCTACTTAGAAACAAGACAAATAAAAGAAGCATAGATGATCTCCTCGGCGATAACAAGGTGTCTTCCTTAGCCTATGTTCTACTGGGAGAGATGGGTTTTAGGATTCTAAACATCCGTTTGTAGATCCACATATTTTTCACGCCAAAAGTCCGTATTGCCAGATTCAAAATTGCCATTGCTTATAATTTGAAAATATTTATTTCGGTTACGTCATGCACATTTATAGAGAATAAGTACATTTACATTTACTTTTTTGTAATCAGGGATGCTGCTGCAGATACCATGGACGGATCATGTCAGCAATGATGTGATTTTGGAGATGATGGAAACAAAAAAAAAAAGAAACTAATATTAGACATCAGGAAAAAGGTAGGTAAAGTTCCTGGGACATATTATGCGGAAGAAGGGATTGAATAATATAATACTCACGACTCAGAAAGAAAAAAAAAGAAAGAAAGAAAGAAAGAAAGAAAGGTAGGGAAAAGCATCTCTTAACATGCTTGACGAGCCTCAGCAAGTGAATGGCAGAGCAGGGTTTGCGTGGAGTAACAGGAGAAGACGTGCTCAGAGCCACAAGGGATAGGAAGATGTAGAGAGCCATAAGTGCCTAAGTTCTGAATAAAAACGGCAAATAGAAGGAGAATGAACACTGAGCAATTTATAAATCGATATCCATCTATGAAAATGTCTATATCTGATGCTTAAAGAGTAAATTTCTGGTAGCATTTTTCTGGAATAAAATGATATGTGGAATAAAATGATATGTCACTTTCAGTTCATATAAAAAGTAAATTTAGAAAGAATAAAATCAGACAATAAGCATAGCGTAAAGCAACCACTATCAACTTCTGTTGAAACCAAATTAATGATCGCTTGTTAGTAAGCGAAAAAGAATTGGCTCAAAAATATTCTTACTGACAATTATAAATGTAAAAGTAGACAATTGTTGATGCTGTAATTTAGTTTATTGTTTAATAAACTGAAGTGAGTAATTATTTTTTTATTGCTGTTGTGCAATTTATTAATTACTGGATTATATATATATATATATATATATATATATATATATATATATATATATATAATTATTACTTATTTAAATTTGATAATTTATTTATTTATTTATTAATAAGAGAATGTTTTACATTAAGCTTTTTTCTATCAAATATTCAAAGTTTTTATTGCCATTTGTGATGTGCAGCTTTTCTACGACTAGAACCAGTAATAAGACTAATTCCAGAATGTTGCAATCTAATAACAAGGCCTGATCACCAGAGAGTCATCATAATCTTCATTTTTGATTTTAGAAGGCGTTTCGTCCATTCGTTATGATCAAGCCATTTGAACCGATCGTTTGATCACTTTCTCATCATAAGTCGTTATTCGATCAAGTCAATGAATCATTGAAAATTAATAATTTGTGGAGAAGATCTTGCTTTATAATTTAGTGTTATACACACTTAAACGTCTAAGACGGATTTTAAAATGCAAAAATTTAATTGATCAATAAATTGAATGAGTTTTTCAAGTGCTATGACACAGGGCAGAAAAGACAAAGTAGTATAAATATTTATAGTATAATAATTTGAATTAATCCTCCTAAAACTCATCAATAACTTGTATATAAATCAAATTTGTACAGTAATAATGATGCTGACAGCTGAAATATGAACGAAAATCTTCACCGAACTCAGAGAAAAAGCAAGAAGAAATGTGCGTTTTTCCGCCATAACAAAATGATTACCTTTTTTATCAACTCATGCCAAAGTTAGCTCGTATGTCTTCTCATCTTCTTATCATTTTTATTACCGGGTGTAGCAGAAGCAAAATACGAAATGTAGCAGCAACATTCAAAACATAGACAAATTGTAGACTTATAATCATGTAAGAATGATTCTTGCGAGAAAATTGCCTAGCATGATACAATGAAGCAACTTTCTTTGCAATTCAATATAACATTTCCATTTCATGTTAGCCAAAAACGTTAGCCCAAGAAGGCACAAGTCATTCTCTAGGATAATGTTTGGCATGATTATTTTTTGAAACGTTAAAATTTATTATTACTATTATTATTATCATATAGTTTGCAAGTTTAATTCTATATTATTAATATTACTTCTTAACACAACACTCTGTGCTTATGCACTCATCCTTATTATCAACAATTTCTAGCAAGTAAAATATTAATATTGTTGAATTTATAGATAAATTGATCAACAGCTTCGAAACATCTGTAAATATATGTAGTTAGATTATCTCTCCTGAATTGTCAATCGTACGCTGAGACGTTTGTATATAAATATATGTAGCTGAGAAATGAGGGTTACTGATATTGAATCTTTACTTTTTCAGATAAAAAAGATATCCGCATCATAAAGTATTGTTATAGATGATAATTGCTTATGATATTTGATATTTAATAATTAGTTCTCTGTATTTTGTTTTTGTGGATATTTATCATTTGCACCGGATCTGTGCGTTCTTCTATAGTTTTAATAATGTTCCGTCTTTTACTTCATATTACTGTTTTCTTTAAAGGGAACTTAGATTGGTGCAGTGGTTCCGTATTCGTGGCTATAATCTTGAATCACATAGACAAACTTATAATCCGAACTTGTATGGATAATGCACCAAGGATAATCATACCAAAACGGTAACAATAATAGTGAAGATTTGTGAAAGATCCTAGAAGAACAACTGTGATATCTATTTTTTGTGGAAAGAATTTCGAATTGCAAATGATTGCATATATATTATTTGGGTGTTACACAAAAGCATTGAATAAAGTTCAGCACTGATGTTAAAATAATCAAGAATTTATAATGGGAGAAAGTGAACATTTTAAGCACACAACTACGGAAAGGGTCCGGATTTATTCAATCGAGGTAATCTTAACGAAGTTGTATGTCACATCAGTATATGTTATCGGTGTACATAATTGTAAAAGCAAAAGTTATGGAAATGAGACTGTTGATGGCAGATGAATAAAACAAACTGCGGTAATTCCTAGACAATACAGAATCGGAATACGAGAAGCATGAACTGACCATAAACTTTAAGAAGACAGAATATATGGTAGTCAGGAAGAGAAACAGCACTAGAAGTGAGCTATGAATTAGTGATGATACCCATTAAACGAAGATAGAAGAACAAGAACAAGAAGAAGAACAAGAACAAGTAGAAGAAAACACTTACCACACACGTAACTTTGGGCAGGTCTTGCGACCTGTCATTCCAGTAGCATCAATCGGTGATCTTACGTTGACAATATTTTATAATTATTATCATTTTATTAATAGATTACTCTATATTATTATCGATTCTTTTGTTCCCAAAACCTAGACAGTCAGTACATTGCCTTACATGATATACTATTAGCTGACCATGTCTCATTCAAGAAATAACTGACAAGTCAGATTTTCACGTAGTAGGTTGTTATTACCTTTTGAGCTTTGCCATCTGTCCTGCTATTTAACCCATAGCTGAAGGGAGAAGAGATGGATTAATTCCTTTTGTAGGGATTTTTGTGCGCTAATGAGTGAAACGAATTCAACTGGAATTTCTTATTCCGAATCGATATACAAGACACCACAATGCATATCCCAGGGGATTGCATACTACGACTAATTAAATGTTATTGCACGCATCTTGTATGAAAGTAAGACAACCTAAGTAAATGATTCATTAACTAAACCCCGCTAATGGCCATAAGTCTCAACTTCAGTCCTAATTCATTTTTATGTTATACACATATTTTTTAAAGTTTTCTCAAAGAATCGTTTTTGTCATGAGGATTTTTTCTCAAAGTTCTTCACAAATGACAATTTATTCCCTAAATTCCAATGCACATTAATTGAAATAAAAACACTATAGTACGCAAAATAATAATTAATATACAATATTAAAATATCATCATCAAAGCATTATCATGTTTCTCAAAACTGAATGATTAAAGGTTAATATAATATTCAATATTATAGATTAAATACAGGTGTCTATTTCCAAGATTAGTAGTAATTTAATTCTTTTAAAAAAAGAATATAATAGGATAAAATCGAAATAAAAATATCGATAAAAAGAGATGAAAATTTGAAAAACAGTTCAAATAAATATGTTTAAGATACTGGTGTTACTGCTTGCATTACAATAATTCATAACAGCCACTGACCTTTAATGTTTCTTACAGGAATGTTCATCAAGTAACTTACCACCGTCATCAGTTGATGATGGCACAACTATTTACTTTTATTTTAAGAGTAATCCCAATAGGTTCGATAAATAAAATTCTAACTGCTCTCGAAGAATTCCAATCAGTTGTTACGTGGGGCAAGAAATGATGTGTAAATTCTAAGGTCTCAAAAATAAAAATGCCATATAATAATTTTCATGAAAAACCATGTTTTCCATCCATCAACATTATGCTGAGCCCCAGGAGTATATCTCATCGTGGTTACTTGGTTTCAGACTTTACACTGACATGAAGTTTGATATAATATTATATAAATATTTAGATTTAATGATTGTAATAGAGGTTCACTGCGTCGTGCCAGGTTGCTATTCACAGAATTTCTATTGTAAATTTGTACATCTACCATTTCTCTTGAATATTGTTGTCATTTCTTGTCTGGTGATCTTACATCAGGATTTCATCTTACATTTCAGGATTCTCGACAAAATCAAAAGAAAAATCTGTAATAGTATCGGCCCCGACCTTACAACTCAGCTTCAGTAACTTTGCCAATACCATGACTCTCTCTCTCTCCCTCTCTCTCTCTCTCTCTCTCTCTCTCTCTCTCTCTTCTCTCTTTACTATGACTATTTTCATTGAACGACTGTATTTTTGGGGTTTTTTTTTTGGCTTTTTTCAAAGAAATTTCTTTGACTGAACTTTAACTAACTTAAAACGTAGTTAACTCAACATCCATACCTTTTTTTCTTTTTTCTTTTCAATTGGAGTAGATATACTAAACTATCGTTCGGTTTGACACTCCACCCACGTCTATTGAACAGTTGTAGAGGCTCATCCCTTGTTCCCTGTTTAGGATGTGGTTTCCGGCTTTATCTTTTCCAATCTTTTCACTTTTCTTCTTTTTATTTTTTTATTATTTTTTCTTTTCAGTTGGAGTAGAGAGACTAAACTATCGCCCGGTTTGACACTCCACCCACGTCTATTGAACAGGTGTAGAGTGCCATCCCTTGTTCTTTGTTTAGGATATGGTTTCCGGCTTTCTCTTTTCCAATCTTTTCACTCTTACGTAGCCCTCTGCACATCAGTGGCTTTACCGCCTTGCTCGGGGTGAAACGATTAAGAAAAATCTTTGTAATGCTATCCCCTCCTTGATACCTCAACTGCAAGAATTTAATCCTCTTGACTTAAGCCTGTTGCTTATCACATATACCTCTTCGTTTTTTTTTTATTTTCATGAAATAGCTAGATGTAACTGTAAATTATATTCCAATAGTTGTTTTTTTTTTCGCGTAATCTTCGCCTGAGGAATTATTTTCCAGTTTCTTGCTTCCTTGCCATTTAAAATATTCCAGCATAAAATGCAACGTCAAGCGTAATTATTTGTCTTCCTGTGTCCTGCTTATATTTTCATTTCCCGTTCTCTTCACTAACATCTCATTCTCTTTCATTCTGTGTATTTCCTTGTGTCTTAGTGGCTTTTTGTTTCGGGTGAAATTATAAAAAACGATGAATATTCTACAGAAGGAGAAAAAACATAATATACTGAATTTATCAATGGGCTATATTCGAAATTTTCGGGTTGTTTTTTGACTAGTGTCAATTGAGTATAAATCTAAACAAAATATAAACGTTGGATTTGTGTTGACCAATTTTCCCCCATCTTTGTAGCTAGGTACGTTTGGATATATTATGTAGATAAGTAAATTGTCTCCTTTTGTAGGGGTTGTTATTATTGGCCACTGCTTTGAGCGGAAAGCAGCCTATCATGGGCTCTTTTTTCTTGCGACATCGACGAGTCAACACGGACAAATTTAACTTCGTAAAACTCAACCAGCACCCACATACTGTCCGAAAATGGAGCGACCAAGAAGACAACATAGGATCGAGGATGTTCCAACAGTTGCAGCAAAGCATTTAGAAACTGAATCCCTTATCAACCTGAAAATTCTGACGTCGCAACAAATAATGATAACAAGTGTTAACCAATTGAATTTTACTGCCTCCAGTTAAGTCGTCACAGTGTTTTGTTTTGCAAACATTTTTAAACCCTATTTTGTATCTTCCCTTTTTTCTTCCTCTTTCTGCTTTAAAGCCTTTATATTTACCATTCAAGTTTGGTGTTGTCTTGCGTCAATGCACTTTTACTCTTGTTTTCTACATTGGACACATAATTGGTCACAAAAGTGCAAAGGGTACAAAAACCCACATACTGCATACGAGATACATTTTTATTAGTTTTTGTTATTTTCATTCTTTGAGTAACGTAATGAAAAAAATAGAACAGATACCAAATAGGAGAGATAGAAATGATATTTATTGAAATATTTGCATCATATATCTGAATGAAAAAGACAAATAATAAAAATTCCCCACTATGTGGGGAAATATAACAATCACGTTCATTTAAAAAAAGGCATTTTCTTTAAATATTAAGTCGATTTCACAACAAATCACCGAAGCTGCTCGTGTAATCTATGATCTTCCGAATAGCTGTGCTGTATAAGTCTAGCCATGTCTATGACCTGAGTACCCTAGAGTGATGATGTCCTTCCCGCATACTGGTTGGAGGGTCTAATCTCTGCTGCAATTTAACATGTACATCTGGAAAGAGTTCTTGAATTATTAATTTGTGCGAAAGAGTATAAAACGAACTCGTTCTGAATTCAAATTTGATTCGTCGATTTCTCTTTAGGGGTCGCTCACAGTTGCAAAGTGATGATATCTAGGCTAAAAAAATTACGTTATACTAATCTTTTTAAGCACTGTATTCTAACATTAAAATATTAAAGTAAAAATATAAATGTTTTTAAATTTGCAAGTATAGCTTTAGTAGAATTTAAAACTGAACCTATTTATTCGCCGTCGACGTCTTGCGGCCTTGGCCGAGATAGAACTCACTACACCCCTCCAGTATTCCTTGTGCATTTGGAACTCTGGCGCAGTTTGCAGCGAAATTCATCATCTTGTCAAATAGCTGAATACTTGATGCTTAGCCAGGGCTACCAAGACTGTTTTTATTGTGAAACCAACACTAGATGGGTTGCCTCCAGACCCCATCCTGTTATTTAACCAATAACTGGAGGGAGGTGACGGATTAATACCTTTCCCAAAAGTACCAGTGCTGAAGTGAATGCAGGGTACTCGACTGGAAATCGTACTCGGTTCACCGATTTCTCTTTCCAAGCCGATATCCACTGCACCACAACGCACATCCGTCACTACAGCGCCTGGTGTTCGCAAGTGGTCACCCAACTAAGTACTCTCGAGGCTCAATGTTGCTTAACTTAGGTGATATTCAACGTGATATGCCGCCACCTTATTGATTAGAAATTTCGTGCTGTTACGAATATAGGGTGCGATGAGTAAATTATCACCACTTTATATTTCTAATTTCGCGCATGTGCGGTGTTTTTATTTATTTAGAGTAGAGCCAGTTGACCAAATCACTCCGCGAGAAACTCGGAAATGGTACATTTTACTGCTTTGTAATCGGTTCGAAATCTCCAATATGAAAATTATCGATTTTTTGGCTGTCAATCTGATGACAGGGCAAGGGATTCGGAAAGAGTCCATTGAGTTTAATAGGGATTACAAAGGAGTTTGGCGTGATCACCAGAGATAATGAATATATGCCTCACTTCATCATCTCAAAGGGCCTCGAAATTAACACGGAGGTTTACATCAAGGTAGTATTTTCAGGGGTTAAGCCGGTGCGTACTGAAAAACCTATGTCTGTTTACAGAACTTTTCACCATGCTACACAAGCATGATTGGCTTTCAGACAATTTCTGCGAATACGTATGTCCTTACAACTGGTCACCTAATTCTCCAGACTGAAACACTGTTGATTATTATGGGTAAGGTGCAGTTGAGTGCGAAACGAACAGAACTCTTTGTAACACCCAAAACTAACTGAAGATAAGAATTATGGCAGTATTAAACAAGGAAACTGTCCCCAAAATATATAGGAAATCCAAAGTCGCCTGGAGACAGTGATTGAAGCCAACTGTGAATTTATTGACTATATTTGTTCATAAGTTTTTAAGATATTTTTTGTGTATTTTTGGAAAATATATCTTATTGTGAGATGTCAGTGTTATTTTGATTTTTGCGCAATTTAGACGACATTCTATTCATCGCACCCTTTATAAAGTAATTTATGTAATTGATTTGATCAATGAGTTATTTGTATACATCTAGTCGAAATTAAAAAAATGTATTTGAATTCAATTAAAGACTACCGTTAAAAATGCCGATATTCCAAGCATTAAGAGAGCCATGCTTTTCTTACTTTGATCGGCCGATGAGGTACTTTTATATATCCTGTCGAAAGAAAACTAGTATTTGAACTCTATTAAAGAATAGGGTTAAAAAAGCAGATATTCCAAAAATTAATAAAACCATGCTTTTCTTCAAATGGGACATTGTCATAACACAAATATTCTAACATTCATTCTTTTGTTTTGTGATGTTCTTAGCTCAGTTTACTAAATAGCGATGTCTGTTTCGTGATCTGAAGTAGTTGTGCATTCTCAATATGCAAGAATTCGATTTTTGAAACCAGGTAAAAAAAAGCACATTAATATGACCTACAGCTTAAAAAGTTTACTTCTAAAAGCAAAAAACAGCATCTGGTTTGAGAATTTCAACCAATAATATATATCTGTGTTTGCATTTATTTGGATTTCTTATTTTAAGGAAAGAGCATTAAATATCAGGATTTTTATTTATGTATTTGCCACTGTTGTCAAAGGGCAATGTTTGATCAAAGCTAAAAAAAATAGTGCTGCTTAAAAAATAGCAAATATCTCCGAATAGATTTGACGCAGCACGATCACCATTAAACCAATGCTCGTTAGTTTACTCTTTACTCCTCTAATCTATCCTTCCACATGGACTTGAGCGCAATGTAAGTGCATATCCCATTGAAACACCGGTTCTGTAAGATCACAAAATTTAAGCCTGGTCAGTATTTAGATAGGTGACTGCTTGGGAAGACCACGTGCTTGGATATGCGGGTGTTTTATTGAATAATAGCTCAGAATTGTTAATCTTACTGTGGGGTTAAAAATTGAGGCTTGATTGAATACATTAAAAAGAGGGAGAGAGGGTTTGCATGGTAATTGGCGGGGCAAATAGAGTTAACGGGGGAAATGAAGTTAGAAGGGAAAATGAGGCTGACAAAGTAAATAAAATTGACAGGGAAATAAGGTTGTTGCAAAGTGAGGAAATATTTTTTACCTCTTCCAGTTACTGAATGATATGTTGATAATATAAAAAATGGTAGAAGACCACTTAAAGGAATGAAAAAAAGAATAAAGGAACAAAAGAAATCGATAAAAACACACGTAATGTCTAACTGAAAAGGCTGTGTATATCACTGTGGCAAAAGATGCTATAAGACAGTTATGGATATGGTTGATGTTTGAGATACGGACAACGTTAGAAGTTGACAGAAAAACCCACAATTCTCTAATACTTATAATTTATGTCATCATTCGTCTCAGAATTGTAATTCTCAAAGTGTGCTTTACAAGTGGCGAATGGCCCAAATTGTGGAGCACCTAGTGTAGGTCAGGCTTACTGTTCAGTCGTAATTCTTCTATTGCTAACCATTACACCACGTCATATTACCTGACGAGTCTCAGAATATGTAGATAGACGACATACTTAATAAAAGTTTAAAAAGTGGGTGAAAAGGGAAAAAATAAGAAAAAAAGATCTAAGCAAATCCCGTTTTTGTCTCATTCATTATTATACCTAAACTTCGAGTTTACATTGGAGAAAGTGTCTTTTGCATGGAATTAGTAAGATAGAAAAATGCGCACAGTTGCAGGAAATAAAAATAAGAATGTCACCGTTGATATTGATATTTTGTATTAATTTGTTTTCATGTATTATTCTGTATCATTGATTTATTTTATCTGCTTATGCAGCGTAATAACTAGAAAGAGAGAGACTCGATGAATATAGTTTTAAAAAATTTTAAAACAAAAAAAAAATTTTGCATGTTCTATGTATATGTTTTTGTACAATTTCCTTGGTTGTGTGAGAATGTGATGGTGAATGGGAGATGCACTTAAAATATTCATAGGTGAACATTTTGAAAAAAAGAGTTTAAAAAGAATGTAATATGTTTTTGTGACCGATCGAAAAATGATTGACATCAAAAGCAGAACCGACAGAAGTGTTATCGACGTCGAAAGCAGAAAATTTAAACAAGACTAACAGAAGTGTGATTGCATCAAAGATAGCCGGTTTCAAAGGCAATAATCAGCGAAAATGATTGACATATTTACCTAGTCAAAGATGACGCAATTAAGCAAAACTTCGAGAAAGCAAAAATACGTAAAAATTTCAGTTTATATAAGTTCGGGGTTTTTCGGTCAAATATCAGAACTCCGAGGGGACGTAGATAAGAGAGAAAAAGAGAAGTCAACCCCAGCTAGTCAACTCCCTCGCATGTGAGTGATTCTCTCTGACTACCACTTCACAAAACCGTCGCTGACGAAGAATAAAAATTTAAGTTTATATTTTTATATATTCGTGTTCTGTGTACCACGTTTATCGGCCAATACGATTGTTGTTTCCAGCGGTATTATTTTTAAAGGGAAACGTAGATTGATAACTAACCTGGTTGGAATCTGCGAGAACGCTTGACGATAGTGGTATCAAACAACATCAAAGAAAATTTGGTGACTTTTCGTTTTACGTTGTGCCTATTCTGGTCTGGATATGCGTTGTGGTGTAGTAAATATCGACTCGGAACGACAAATCGGGGAGCCGAGTTCGTATTCCAGCTGGATTCTTTGCATTCATTTACGCACAAATACTCTTAGGAAAGGTATAAATCAGTCTCTTCCCTCAAGTTATGGGTTAAATAACAGGAGTGATTGGGTTCTATAGCCTTGGTCGGCAACCAGTCTACCGCAGAATGCAATGGCAACCTACTGCGGTATTATCATTTGCCAGTCAGTCATGTCTCTTTCGAGAGATGATCGCCTAAAGCGTGTATCACGTACGGCACTTACTGACTATTCTGGTCTAGTGTTTGTTTTTTTGGGTTTTTTTGTTTTTTTTTGTTTTTTTTTTGCGGCTAGTTTAGAAAAACGCAAAGAAAGGTGAAGTGAAAATAACTCTATCTAGACATCTTCCTCCTATGTGCATGATTTCTTTAACTACTACTTCACGCAACCATCACCGACGTACAATAAGATAAATATAATATGTCTGTTTTCGTTCTTGTTTTTGGCGTTTGACAAGACGATCATCTTCATTGATATCCAGAACCAAACCTTATACTTTAACATAATCAGGGATACATTCATTTATTTATAACAAATAATATTTAATGTGTAAATGGAGCCTTAAATATCAGTTTTAGAATTTATGATATTTTAAATGAAATTCATTAAATCAATGACGTACGCCGGTAGAAGGTAATTTAATATCGATGTTACTTTCATCTCTATCCCTTTCCTTATAATCATTTCACCTCAAGCAAGGCAGAAATGCTACTGGTATGCAGATGGTTACAATAGGAGAAAAAAATAAGTTACAGAGAATAGTAATGGGAAGCTATAAGTTTGATCGGTAATATGTAGATAAAACATGGCAATTGACGTTATATATAAACGTTTTTAGATTGTAGCTATCACGGAAAAAAGCGAATGGATTTGGTCTCGACAAACTGGAAATGCGAGAAAAGTCTGTCAGTTAAGTGCTATACGTGATACACGCTTGGGCGATCATGTCTCGAAAGAGACATGACTGACTGGGCAGAAGATTATCTCGCAGTAGGTTGCCATTGCTTCCTGCGGTAGACTGGTTGCCGACCAAGGCTACAGAACCCAATCTGTTCTATTATTTAACCCATAACTAGGGGGAAGAGACTGATTAATACCTTTCCCAAAGGTATTTGCGCGTAAGTGAATAAAATGGATTCAACTGGAATTTGAACTCGGCTCTCCGATTTCTCGTTCCGAGCCGATATCCACTGGACCACAACGCAAATCCTCGCGAGAAAAGTAAGTGACCGAAAAAAAGAAGCGGTTACATTTAACTATTTTGACAACAACTATGTTAGACTATGATATCGCTCTAGTAGCACGGGTAAATATACACGATTGGGGTACTTTTTTATAATCGTATCGCCCCAAGCAAGTCATTTTACTGCCACTGCTGTGCAGGTGGTTACATAGGAGGGTAGTTATGAAGAGTTAGAGGTTGCAGTGGGTGTCAGCAAGAGAGTAGAAGAAGGAAGACAATACTGATGAAAGTGGGGTGGACGAAGAAAAACGCATGAGTGAGAGGATGTCAGTGAGACAAGAGATGACTATTGACTTTACATTTAAATTCTTGAAGATTGAAAACAAAGCTCGTCAGAGAATTAGCCATAAAATACTTGCAGAAAAGAAAAAGGGAAGCCACAGATCAGATAAAAAAGGAATCCAAGAATATTCAAATTCAAAGTCAGTACGATTTTCTTCTTCTATGTGTCCTGTCCCTTCAGGACGTAGGCGATCATGGCTTTCCACGTCTCCTTATCTCTGGTGGCTTTTTGCACGCCTTCTACTGTTACACCATGCAACCCTTGTTCCATCATTTACCTGATGGGGTCCTTCAAATATGTTATCCGTTGCTTTCCCCTGTCAATTTTTCCTTATATCAGGCTTGTTAGTATCAGGTTCTCCAAGTTCTTTTTCCTCATTGTATGTCCCAGAAACTTTTGCTGCCCTTTCCTGATGCTTATTATTAGCTTTCCTCTCATTTCCATCATTTCTAATACCTCACCATTGCTCACATGATCGATCCATGATATTCGCAGCATCTTTCTGTAGAACCACATTACACCTGCTTCAAGTTTTTTCTTTCATCTTTGTTGATATTGTCCAGCATTCACTGCCATATTGAAGAACTGACAACGCATAGAAATCCAGTACTTTTCGTGGTTTTAAGTAATTTAGTTGTAAAGGTGTGCCAATATTTCAGCACATTTATCTGTTAGATCATTTGTTTTATTCTTAAAGGCCACCTATCTGCTAGAGCGGCTTGCCAGTCACTGGTGACAGACGCCGGTTTAGAGGCATTCGTGTTTTGTCAACACCCAACTATACTAAAGCGGTTCTTTGCTTTTTTATTCTGGCCATCATCCTGTTATTCTCAGACCGAATAAAAAGCAGCATGAATAGGCAATCAAGAATAACTTTCAAATGGGATTTGATTCCATCCCTCTAGTCATTGGAATCTTATTTAAGTAAGGCTAAAAATGTTTTCAGCAGAATTATGACGTCTTTTCAAAAAATATCTGATGTGATATTTGATCATTTAGTCATTTTTTAAAAATTGGACAGGCGTAAACTTTTCAGTCCGTATTTTATTGAATTGCGTTCAAACTACCTAAGATGCTGTTAGCCCCATTTACCACTTTACTAGAGAGTTTAATTCACCGCTGCTGTTTCAACCCTGATTAATCAATAAGATCTGCTGACTTCAATCAGGATATAGAATACATTAACTGTACCAGCCTATTTAAATTGTTCCAGCTTATGTGAGCGAAAGGATTTGCCTCCCCTTGCAGTAAAGTAATATTCATCACGGAAGAAACTTTACAGTGTGCAACTCCAAATTACCAATAAGAAATTGATTTATTACTATCGAGAAAAATTACAATATTACGTGACAGCTTTACCATTGATTCTGATCTATACGAGGTTAAGCATACCTTGTTATTTACTAATGTTTACATTACATAGGCATATGTTTACAAGTATAGGACACTCAGTGTGGATCGAATATGCTGTAAAGTAGATCAGAAAATATCATTATAGAAAAAGGGGCATAAAATATAGAATCAGCGGTTACTAAATATAAATATATAAAGGAGAACTATCGAAGCACAACGTTATTTGTACACTTTTTAAATAAAACTAAAAGCAAGAATTACAATATTGCCTTACAGAAGAAGTCTGCCGCATATCTGCCGAGTAAGTAGAAAAAGCAGCAGCACATTGCAAAAAGATCAGAGATCTTACCTTTTTACTCAATCTAAAGACGGTAAAACGTTGAACCCCACTCCCACTTTTCATAAAGCGAAAATGGTTTTAACAGTGCTAGGATCAGGTGAGGGTGACTGGCAAATATGGGACATTATCGAAAAGGCCAACAATGGCATCGCAACGTATCATCCACTGGCCTATTTTAACAATGATAATGTAACGTCTTTACAACAGTATTGCGCTGGGAGGTTCCACAATATCTTCACATATCTCTGTATAGAAATATTAAATTACTATTTTCTTTGGGCATTGTTAGCCTGTCTCCTGATGCCACACTAAGGAGTGAAATAGGTTTAAGCTCAATGGAATAGGACCTAGATATCACTCCAGTTATATTCAATGCAGAGGGACAAGCCTAATAAGTTTGATAATGTCTCTCTGGTTGGCTAACATAAATGAGTCTTCCTGAGATCGGAGTCTCACAGGGCGAATCTTGAATACGAACTTCAGTGTCTCAATGTGAATGCATGTTGTGTACAGGAAACCCGGTTTTCAAATCGCGTCCGTGAATGTATTTTGTCTAGAGTATTTTTACATCTTTTCAGCATGTTTTAATGGATGTTCGAGAGTTCTCAGGCTGGTGACCAAGTGTATTCTGCGGAGTGTGCAGGCTTTGCGTGCTGGATATTGCTATGAAGGATTAGCTCTTCGTCTCATTGATAATAATGCGTCCAATATTCATTCTGAGAAGCCAAATTTATTCGATGGATTGGGCCTTTTTTAACATCTCATTGTGTACTTTTATCGTGAGACTGGAATGCCATTTTTAACTTTGATTAGAGAAAAACGGTTATTAGCAATGGGAAGACATTTGAAGACTTTACCGACATATGTAGTCTTGGCGAAAGTATTGTAAATGGCACCCCGGAAGACTAATAGATATTTAGGCTCCAGTTGTGCGTTTTATTGACATTGAGTGAATCATAAGAATGTCCATGTAGGTTTCTTTGATTTTCTTTTTTCATTCTATAGTTTATTCGGATCATAGACTCGTTCGAGTTTGCTTAGATGAGCCTTAGGTTAAGATTGATGGCTACTGAAAATAGGACGCAACATTGTTTACTTAGTTAGATTTTCTGGACCGGGTGCTTCTAAAGCTACAGCGAGAATTGACGGGACTGTTTTTTAGAATATGGGGTAGGATAAATTAAAACGATAGTTTATATGTCGCTAGTTACAATCGTTGTCTAAATCCAGTTAGATTCACAACGCAGAGTTAGGAAAACGTTGATCGAGTAATTAAATCGATATAGTTGAGAAGTAACCATAAATAGGGATTTGGCCTTCTTGCTTATCAAGAATTATCAACCACTGATGGTTTGGGATAGATTAAAACGTAGTTTTCATGAAGCAATGAACGTGGCAACTGAATTGCGTAAAAAGGAAGTCAGAAATGTAACAAATAGGCATATTGAGTGTGTACATTCCCGAATAAGCTCACCATGATAACAAACGCAATCATATTTGAAGCTTTCTGTGACTCCTCTTAGGATCTATTAACCAGATTTCCCGGTTCGACACCTATCTAGTCGACTTTTCCCACTTTGATGCGACTAAAGCGGCTGAGTTCGTGTGTCCCATCACAGAGTCGGAAATCTGGGAGGCGATGAAGTTGTTTAGCTCGGACAAAACAGCCGTATTAAATTATCTGTGTTACGAAATGTACTTGAGGCAGGCGCTCGTTCTTGTTCCTTTTGCTGGAACTAAATTATAACAATCGAATGAAGCAGATTTCTATAATTCAAAGCTTTACCAGAGGAGTGATGAAGTTGCTACGCAATGACAAAAACGTTGGATATGTAATAAGTAACTTTCGGTCTTTGACGATGTTAAATACAAAGGTGAAGATTTTAGCCATACTGTTAGCCAGCCGTTTGCAGGTTATCCTTTCTAGTCTTATTGTACTGTTATGGTAAGGATAATTCAGGTTAAAATTTACTTGGTACGACTGATCATCTAGTATGTCGAAAAGAATCGGCGCTGATCATTTTAGATCAATCCATAGCATTCCATACAGTTGATCATCGATTTTTGGAAAGCTGTTCTTTTCACCACAGTTTGATACGTAATTACTTACCTAAACCTGGTTTCTGTATACGCCCCACTCTGCGCTGGTTGAAGTCAATAGGAGTTCTTTTGGAGCTTTATTAATTTAATAGAGTATATAATCTAGAAAAAAAATTATATATGTTACAACTTCATGGGTAATACGTATTTCGTAGGTAAACCTGTTCGTCAGACCCAAAAGTTACAACAGTTAATATATATATATATATATATATATATATATATATATATATTGTGTGTGTATTTTGGCAGCATTTTTTCATTAATGCAGGTTTCATTGAATAATATAGACAAGTTTTGTCTATTAATTTTGTGTAGGATCCGTTCATACCGTCTGATATACTTGATGGTGATGTCGTTAAAAGACAACAAACATAGAACATTTAAGCTATTAACAATAAAGATAATTGAATTGAAAATATAAGTCCATCCCTACCGTGGAGGATGGCCGAAGACAGTGACAAAATAGTGGTGTTGTGGTCCCTGGTCTGATTACAGACATTTGAGTACGTTATTGGAAATATCGAAATTGATTGTATTCAAACCAGGTTTAAATTGTTTAATGTAGAGTGCTTCGAGGATTTTTAGTTTCTGCTTATTATTTTCTTGTTTGAGTATGTACGTGTTATCATAATATATATATATATATATATATATATATATATATATATATATATATATATATAAAATGTTATTCGGGTAATACGCGCGAGCAATAATTCTTACCACCTTAATTTTATTAATGTCTTTTTTCAATATAAATTTAGCATTCTTAAAAATTTCCTTACCAGAGCGTATGAGAATTCATTTTCACTAACGCTTTTTTCAAAGAACATCACAATTTGAAACAAACGCTTGTCAGCAACTGCTTTCCAAATTATTTACTTGACTACCATATAACATATTTTCTTCGTAACGTAACCAATAGCAACTACACACACGTAGACAAAATGATGACATTAATATTTTTTCACAAAAATTACATGCCCAATAAGTACAGACAAGACAAATCTTCACCTTGCAATATCATCCGACGTTATGAAAAGTCGACCAATTTAAATAAGAAAATGAAATTTATTATCTATTATAAAAATTTAAAACTACTAACCTCTTCGTCAGTAATAATACGTCAAATCTAAGCTGCAGAGAACCAGTGTCATTTATGAATTTATATGTGCTTTGAAAAAATCCGTAAACAATTACAATGGATGCACCACCACAAAATTTTCGTGAAGTTTGACATTGCACTTTTCTTACAACAGTTCAATTCAAACTCATTTAAACACACCTCGATATCTTGGAATACCTATGCGTGATATACTTGTTTATAACAGCATCTTCCACATGAAAAAGAATATTAAATATAATTGAGATATTATTAATAAAGCAAAGAACTCCTATAACTTAATAACGTCAATTATGAACATAATTGCAATGTGCTTAGAGAGTCTGGAAGTTAACATACACAAGACACTATATAAATAATCTTTACACATATTTATTTATAAATCAAGTAAAAGTCATTTTTGATAATGGCTAAAATTATAGTCGAAAGCGCTCGAAATACCAAATCTTTGGACATTCCTTATATAATCTGTGTTCTGAAAAGATTTATAAAAAATAATGACAATGATAATAACTTTTCTGCCATTTTAATGAAACCTGCCCATTCGGCTTGTTTTAACAAATATATTTGCAGGGGACAGACTACTCATAATTACTGTCTAGGCTTAGAGTTTACTTTCGTTACGTTGGTGATAATTCTTGTTTTCAACCGTTAATCGGAAGTGAACAAATTCTTCTCCTTAATTAACCGGGTCTTAAATTTACCATAAATAAGGAGGTCGTTTACTTTTTTCCCTTCTTAGGGCCTTTTTGTCCAAAACAACGAAAGGTCAGTTTGATCAAGTAATTGACCCATAGGGCTATGATGATTAGTTCCGATGATACTCTAAAAAATGAAATCGATTTATTAAAAGCATTTGTTCAAGCAATGGCTCTCTTTGAGACATTGTTCAATCATTTATTCCTGATAAGATGTTTTAGTTTAAAAACATTAAACCGTTAACGGATCAAAGATGTCCAGCCTCACTTCAGATAATATGGCTGGGTAGGGTTACTGATATTTTTGCCAAACGCATAATATTAAGTTGACTTGGGTGCTATTTTTCAGAAAATTGTGTTCAAGAGTAGACCTATCTCTCCTTTTATGCGTAAAGACATTTTAACTTCCTATCATATTTTGGATTCAACTTCATTGGTAGAACGATGCAACGCGTAGTGTTAGGATTAAGCAATACGCGCCTACAAAAAGAGTGAATAAAAATTTTCGTCTGGTGATTACCTTTCGAAACACTTACGGGTCTTCTATAGCTATCCATTTAATTAATAGTGCCAAGTACGCACGTAATTTTAGTGTTGATTACTTTTCCGTTTTGGCCAGGTGACACTCGTTGTTTTATCTGAAGGTGTTGATGCCTTCTCTCAAGTGAGTGTTGGCTTGGATTTGCTTTCTTTCTTTCTTGTCATCTTTAGGGAAAATAACTTTAAACAAAATAACTTTTCTGCTTCTTACCCATGTATTTATTTTGTCATAATTTTTCCTTGTTACAGTTGGGAACGAAACCGGTATCTTTTGTTTTAAATGTTTGGTATAGCCTGCAGTATTTTTTTTTTAATTTTACATATATACATATAATTTTTAATGAGTGTTGTATGCTGGGTGTCGCTAATGTTGCATATCTTATGGTTATCTAAATGTATTCTTTAACTGCATATTGCGGAATATCGCATAAGACAGTGTATATAAGAATTAAAAGAAGTTAAAATAAAGAAAAGCTGACATAATAAGCACGAATCAATAAAGGGTAAGTGTAAAGGTATTATTATTCTTTAAGAAGAAATGTTGGTGCTATTTTCTGTTCAAATTTATAAAATGTTCCTCTAATACTAATTTTTCAGGAGAAAGTTTTTCCGGTCCATTAACTTGTTGCACTTTTCCGTATTGATGGCGGCTAATCATTTCTTTGAAGAAGTGAAGAAAGTCAGCATCTTTATTATGACATTATTTTCATTTTGATTTGCAGGTAATTACAACTCTAGGTGTTTCTGCTATTGCCAATTCTGAGGGGATATGGTTTCTATTACTTAGTTTATTGTCTGTGATTCTGTGGCGAAGAAGATTAGGAGAATAACGGTTCTCGTTAAGATCCGAAGCCGTTTATCATCGTTTGATCTTAGAAAGCTTTTGTATACAGCTGAAAGTTTAGATATATCGGGATAATTTTTGCACCTTTTATGACTTCTGTTTAAAATTATTAGATTTAGGAGGCTATTTAAACGCATGATCGAGATGTTAGCATTTTTTATTTTTTAGCAAATTGCGAAGTTTGTTAAATTGTTTCTATATTTTCTAATTTACATGACCAATATCCTCATATTTTTATATCGATTTCACCCAATTAAAAAAAATAAAACCACTAAGATACGAGAAGTTTCTGGGTGTGGATGAATCAGGAGCAGAAACATTAATAATGTGCGGGACGATAAAAGAGTAATCCGGAGGACAGTAGATAACGATTGACAGTGAATTTAGTATTTGTACATAGAAGTTATCAGGAAAGCATGAACCCAGAAAACTGCCAAAAAAAAAATTTTAGCATAGAATTTGCCAGCACAACTAAAATCAATGATATCTCGATGTCAGTCTATAAAAGAATCAATGCTCTTCATTTTTCAATATGAAAATTAATTACGAGAATAGGCAGATTTATAATTGTTTTGTACAAGAATGAAAAATTTCAACGAGAACCAGCAGATTGTAACCGACCTTTTTACATTTACTTATAAATGCCCTCGAGAAAACAATGATCCAATTCTCCTGTCCATTCCGCACTTGTAGATTAAATAGCGCTATAGACTGTACTCTCTATCCATATGAAGCAACTAGTTTATGAGAAAAAACATTGAAATTAAATCAGTGGCGAAAGTCATGACAAATCATACATTCGGCAAAGGCATGTCAATTCGCATTGGTCACCTCAGAGTGGTGTATTGGATAGCAAGCTACTCTCGCTAGAACCCTTTTAATTGAGTACTAGTTCGATCCTCACTGGGTGTTCCATACTTTCAGACTTGGCTAAATCTAAGTGGCGCTTAAAAATAACCATATCAATGCGCATCTTTTTAATAAAAGAAATTATGTCGAGATACATTATACCACGAATACAACACAGATACATTACTGTAAAGAATGTATTTTAAACACTGCATATCAACATGCTTAAATAATGTATAACTATATATATATATATATATATATATATATATATATATATGTACACACGCACACACACACACACGCACACACACATATATATATATAGTAATATACACAAGAACAGCCATGTTTCAGTGCTATGTTAAGCACTATAATCAGGTGATATATACTACAAATATTAGTATTGTTCACTGTTAAAAACTAAATCCTAGGAATTGTCGAATGTCATTTCATGAGTTCTTACTCGTTAATTATATATATATATATATATATATATATATATATACACACACACACACACACACACACACACACACATATATATATATATATATATATATATATATATATATATATAAAAGAAGAATCATATATTTAAAAAATGTAGGCAACGTAGCAAAGAATTACAATGAAAATAGATATAGAAAAAATGGCCGTGGGAGAGTGACTGAAGCTGAGCTGCCATATCAGAAACGATGAGATTGTTGATTTTTCTTTGGATTTTATCAAGGAGTACAAGGTAAATAGAGAATCATTTGTGATAGGAATATTCTAAGCATGGACGAATTGTAGACTTATAGTTTTGTATTATCGATTTGAAGAAAAAACTGTTTCATACGATACAATGAAAAACTCTTTTACAATCTTACCTCGTCATGGATTCAATATAGTCTTTCCATTTGATTTCAGCTGAAAACTTTGGTCCGAGGAGGCGCAACCGGTCATTTTCTTGAGATTAGCATCAACAATGCTGATGGAAGGAAGACAGGAGTCTCTCAGATAGTTAATAGAGAGATACTTAATTTGAAGAAGTTAAAATGAAGAAACCATCTTTTTCCAGCCCACAACTATCTTATGATCGTTGCTGACACTGGATGAAAATTTATGAAGTTTAATTTGGCACCAAATTTCTAAAATCGCTCAACAGGTTTGAGATACAATTCAAGTCCGTTGTTAACTAGGGTAAAAGATGGCTTGTTAATTTTATGCCTCTTATAAAAATTAATACTGAGCATCAGAAAAAGGCAATTAAAGTTCGTGGGACATACAATGACGAAGGAGTACTTGGATAACCTGATACTAACAGGCCAGATAGATGAGAAAACAACGGATAACATATTTAAAGGTCTTGAGAAGGTGGGTGACAGAACTGCGATTGGGTGTTGTTAGAGAAGAAAGCGTGCTAAGTTTCTTTCCATTAACGTGAGTTCTTTATAGCATATCCGTACACTGTACTTTTGACGTATTTATTATTTACTAGATATAACATAGATAATAATAATTATAATCCCACAAATATTACTAATATTTTAGGATCGTCATGAATATTATCACAAACGAGAAGGATATTCTTTAAATATTTATTCTCAGGTTCATGACAGATAATTATAAATCTTTCGCTTCACTTTTCATTATTTATTATTTCAAACAGCAGCTTACTTCCTCCAGCCAAATTTTCCACAGCCTTTTTGTATGAAAAACAAGAATATAAAAATATTCCCACATTGAAAACGGTATTTCTGCTTCGGGTGAAGTCATTATTCCTGAAGAATCATCGAAGCGAATTCCCCCTCCGCCACAAAAAAATGTGTTTAAAATGAATAACAAAAAAACAGACTTTTAAAAAAATATAGAAACGTCAGTGAAAGCTTTGAGGAACAAAGATTGTGAATTATGAAGATAAATTAAAATGATCGCTTTTTAAGAATACAAAGAATTCAAACGAGAAAAGCGCTGAGTAATGAAATAAAAGTCATTTCAGGTCTATACAAGCGAATAATTAATTTCATTAAAAATATAATTATTAATATATTAATCCAAATCTTAGCACTTCCATGTTAGTTAAATATAGCTTTATAAATAAAGTAAGATTATGTAATTTAAAGGTAATATACTTTTATAAGCAATTTACTTAAGAGACAAAATTTAATTTCAAATATGTTATATTTTAAGCTCATAATTTTTTAATTATATTTCACTTTTCCTTGAGAGAGATATTATGGTTGACATAAGGCGTAGCTTTGGCGTGTTACAAGGCTGCAAGAATAGAGCACCTAATGTGGATCAAACTCATTACTCACTTGCAATTAATCTTGGTAATGGCTGCGAATGTTAAAAATATCTCCTAGGATGAAGACAAAGCACGTTACAGCAGAAGTGTGGTTCTACAGTATGATGCTAAGGATACCACTGACCAAGCACATGAGCAACAACAACGTATTGGAGAAAAGTCAAACCACAACAAAACTTATACTTAACGTCAGGAGGAGACATATGAGATTCCTGGGACACGTAATGAGGAAGGAGGGTTTCGAAAATCTGATACTCACACGACAGATGGAGAAAGACAAATACAGGGAAAAACAACGCGTGATATATGGATGGTGCAGCGAGTTTTAAATAGAGATACGAAGAGAAAAATATAAAGGAGGAAAAGAGTCAGGGGCAAATGAAATTCCATGCTCACCTCCGTCATAAAGGGACACGACACATGAAGAAGAACCATTGCATCACATCGAAAAGCCTAATTATATTTGAGAAACAAGATAATTTCCTTTTAAATGCGCCTTGTAGACTTGTACAGAATTGTGTTTTCTTCAACAGGATATGAAGAGCTTGCGAAAATATTTCAATCATCACAAATTCTGAGAAATAAACCAAACTTATGGTCAATCTGTTATTCTCCCTTATTGTTATGTGTTCTGTTCACCTATGTTTAGTCACTTGATCACTTTAACGATATCTCTTTTGATGAACTTGACGGAAGATTAAAATTTGTCATCAGAGTATAACGATTCCCCAATACATATTTTCTTATTAAATATCCTAGGAATTTCTACTGCTTTTCCTGATTTTAAGTGTGCTTTTATGCTCATTTTCTTTAAGTTTCGGCTTTACTCGCATCTTAAGTACATTGTATTCCTAGCATAATTTTGTAGGATGACATTTTTCTTTTGGCTGAAGCCTATATTCTACTGTGATGGCATCGTATAGCATTTCCTTCAATGATAGGAGTTATATTATACAAGCAGTATAGCCCGGCGTTGATCGGGTGTAATGAAAGCTTTAAGGCTAATACATGGTCCTGTACATCAGATTCTTTGGACGCTGGCACGAAAGACTAAAAAGCAATAGTTGTTTCCAGTTAAAGCAAAACCGTAGACTAAAAGAAAAATAACTGGATGTAAGTCAAATTTTGATTTCCTGGTATCGATATCAAATAAGTTTTTTCGTCGTAAACTGAATTTTGAAGGCTAAATAAGTCCTTTGAGTAAATGGTATCATTACTGAGACTAAGAATTACAATTAAACCTATTTAGAGCCAAACCCGAAGCAAAAACTTAAATAAAAGGGCTGAAAAAATAGACATACAGGCAGATAAACAGACACACACACAACAATCTTGCTTATATATATATATATATATATATATATATTATCGATTTTTGCACTATTGTCAAAACTGCAACCTTAAAACTTCTGAATATCGTTTCTTATGTCTTTGTCTATAGGTGTATCAAATTTGATTAAAATCGGACCACTCCTTCTATAACCCCATTTTTTCGATTATCGATTTTCGATGTTTATCGGGAATATCTCGACACAAAACCTAGCTAAGAAGACTCGCAGACGCTTATAGTACAACTGTGTAAATTTTCAAGAACATCTGTTCAGCCGTTTCGTTGTCTATAGGTAGCGGACACACACACACAGACACACAGAGACAAAATTCCATTTATAAATAAGTTTTGATAAATTATATTTTAAAACATGTACAATTTTTTTTATCTTCACTACAAATTGTAGATTTTATTTCGACATTGAAATTACAGTGTGTCATCAACTGATGAAACATTTAAATTTCAATGTCGAAACAAAATTTACAATTTGTAGTGGATATATTAATAATTGTAGATGTGCTAAAAAATCATTTATAATACATATATATCTATATATATGTGTGTTAATATATGTATGTATATAAAAATATATATATGTGTATATGTATATATATATATGCATATATATATGTATATATATGTATATACATATGTATATATATGTATATATATATAAATATATATATGTATATATATGTATATAAATATATGTGTATATATATGTATATATATGTATTTATATATATGTATGTATATATGTATGTATTTATATATATATATATATATATATATATATATATATATATATATATATATATAGTAAAATTGAGGTCAACGCTCAGTAGTGAAATTCTGATTTTTTGCTTCAACGTTATCTTCTGACTATGAATACTGGATTGAATTTAATGTTGAATCATGTAACCAACTGTCGCTACCTGATGTTGACCTCATGATGTACATTCCTGTTTTCTATTTCCGTATTCTTTCTATCAGAAATTGAGGACATTTAATAATGAATCTAACATACATTGAAACTATTTTTATATAATTTTAATCATACACACAGTATATATATATATATATATATATATATATATATATATATATATATATATATATATACAACATACAGCTAGGAAAGAACTAATTAACAACGTAATAAGATACTTTTAATGAACCTCTGTCATCACAGGTCCGGGGAAATCATTTATTCATTTTATTTTCCTCCGCTAAAATTTGAAATGAGAAAAGATCATTTAGCTTAAAGCATTTTTCTATGTTTTTTTTTTTTCAAATTCTGTTTAAGGCACTAAATAAGTAGGTCAGATCGCCTATTATATCCTGGGAAAACGAAAGCGCGCGATGCAAATCTTGACATGAGAAAAGAGGACAAAATAAAATACAAGTATAAGTTCATTAAGTACATTCTGAAAATGTGTAAGTTCACTGCGTAACTTTTAAAATGAGGAAAGAACAGTAAAGAATACTTGGAAAGACGAAAGAAAAGTGGACAAATTCTGAATATTGCAACTGTGTACGAATTAAATTCTGATTGTTTCAGAATCCTGATAATTTAACTTAATTTAGAATCAGCACGAAACGGATTCTGCAAAGAAGAAATTGAACGAATTGAATTTTCAATAGATGAAATAACACTAAGCAAATTTAAAAAAAAAACTAGAAAGATCGCGCAATTCATTATAAAAATTGAAATACAAGAAAAAATGTAGGCAAACAGGAAAGAGCAATAATTACATTCTGAAATATTGAAAAATCAAGAAGTAAATTAAGAAAAAAAAAACGGAATGAGAATTAAGTAAACCCACGAAAATAAAAGGAAAGAATAGGAAGTCAATCGGAAAATAGTAATAAGTCGTAAGAAAATGTTAAAGACAAGGAGAAATGTTTGTAAAGGAAATAAATGAGAAGAGATTCAAAATATAATTATGAATAACAATAGAGGGATGAGTAAACCTGTAACAGAAAAAGGACTTGAAAAGATTTATCCAAAAATTTAACTGCAAAATTTCAGGATTTAATATTTTCCTTAAATAAAAAAAAAACCTAATAAAGTAACGTTATAGCAGAATTTAAGGAAGTAAAAGATGGTCAAACATTACATCTGACATGATTATTAGCTGAATGCAACAAATATACAATGAGTCACCTTCTAAATATTAGAATACCAGAAAGGTATATAGACTGAAAATTTATTTCCGAAGAATAGAAAAAGAGTAATTGATGAATATAAAAAATTAAATCGTACGGTGTTTGGTAAGTAATTACGTATTTTCCCAAATTGAAATTGGATTCAATCAACCAAAATGGCGACATGGCTGGAATATAGGAAACTACACCTAGATTTCATGTAAGATGACACTTATCTGACTTTACGTCTCTTATTACCTTTCTAAGATTAATTGGGAAGCATTAAGCCGAAAGTATTCCACTTTGGTTAACAGAAAGTTAATATATTATTCCAGCGCCTGAAAATTCAAAGCTAATTCTGCAAAATCAACACAGGAACAACTAGAATCATCTATGTGGGCGGTTCTTGAAAATCCTGCACAGTTACCAAATTTAGCCCTAACATATTTTCATTACATAAAACATGTCGGAAATGGAAATAAAAAAACACCAAAAAGATGACAACAATAAAAAAATGCATGTATCTTTAGACGCGTCATCGAACATTTCTTCTCCTATTAGACCGAAGTTTTTTAAAAATGTTTTACTAAGATAGAAAGAAATTCATCATATTTTAGATTTAATATACCTTCTACAACAACGTAGCTGACCAAATCTTACTTTCCCGGCTTGACAATGTTCAAAAGTGTTTACGTTGACTGTGTGCGGAATTATTTTTCACCCTTTCCTACAGGTAAATCATTGCTATCCACTCGTCACACTGTCTGTATTTGCATGGTATGTATTAAAACTAACTACACTCTTTAGTTACACCATACCTGATCTTCACAGATGCAACCCACAATACAGGGTAACCACTTATCTTCCTTTCCTTTATTTTCCATAGAAGGCGTTTCCATTCAGACAATCTCTACCTCAGTAGTTATACAGTGTATAACCGACAGCTGAAAGGTTGCTTACCTGTTCATTAAAACCTCTTCACTTCCAGCTTCAACCATAATATCTCTGACTTTACAATATTCACTTCTTAGTTCCCCCTGTTTAAACATTTGATACAATATCATTAAATCAGCCTCTACAAGACTGAATAAATAATATGAATACATATTGTGAACAATTTAATACTTCCTGACAGAAATAACCGAATAGAATCATCTTGGAAAAACATGGATGGACGCAGTAATGAGCAGTAATGTGAACGATTAAAACTATTTCATTTAAAATTTTTAAACAGTAAAGGAAGGATGAAGAATAGATCAGCTGATAATTTATGTAATAAGAAACTAATTAATGCCAATGTAACTTAGATATAAAAGAAATGAAGCAAAATTTTCCTCGTGTATGTCACATTAATGTTTTAATTTTTCTGAACTAAATCTTATAGATTCGCATTACACTTTATCCAACCTAAATTATTATTCCCATCAAATAACATTTGGGGTTTCGGTTTTCACTGATGAGCTAAGTGCTTTCTTTTATTATTCTTACTTTGGTATATATATATAGACAGAAATCTAAGAAAGAACCAACAACCGACCACGGTTTCAACTAACGGCTCGTCATGGAAATCAGCCAATTCCCCTGACGATCCGTTAAGCGAAAACGTGTTCGCTTGTTGGCTCTTGCTTAGATTTCTGTCTTTGTTTGCTCTACTTTGGCATTGAGCGCTTTCGTGTTAGGGTTTTCGTCTTGGGTGTTTTTTTCTTTCTTACGAGTGCATGAATTTTTGTTTATGTACTTCGTTTGTTTCATTTTTGCTTCCCCCTCCGAGTTTGTTCTCGGTGGTTTATACAAGATATTAAATTTAAATTATAGCTTGATTAATACTAGTGTTACTATTGGTATTGTTGTTGCTATAGTTAATATTATATATATATATATATATATATATATATATATATATATATATTATGATTCATAAGATTGTTTGAGGTTATTCGATGTTGTCGATTCTTTATATGAATAGAAATGGAAACAATGATGACAACTCTACATCATAAAGTTTCAGCATACAGAATTCAGGATTAATGCAACAGGAATACACGCACTCTCTCTCTCTCTCTCTCTGTCTGTGTGTGTGTCTCTCTCTCACTCTCTCTCTCTCTCTCTTTCACACACACATACACACATGCATATATATGACTGATATTAAAGATAATACATTTCCCAAAAATATATATCTGGTTGAGAAAAAATAAAAGGGGTCTGATAATTTCGATTATAACACATTTTCTCTTTAGGTTAATACCGGCTATGAAAAAGTGACAAAAAGTTAGCAAACATATACCTGTAACAAAGGTACTGTACGGTGAAAAATATCACAGTCAACCTAACCACTAATTCAATAAAAAGCTTACTAATTTATTTCTATACAATAAGTATTATAATTTTTCTTATGAATATTATTATCTCTTGTTACTGTCGAATTACATTCATCAGCCTAATATATATATATATATATATATATATATAAAATGTATATGTATGGTTAAATAAAAAGAAGATAAGTATTTAACCCGCCTACGCGCTTCGTCCTGCGATGGACTTTATAAAATAAAATAAAAACTTTATAAAATTTCTCGATAGCGCCGACATCCACAATGTCAATTTGCGCCCAGTTTTTTCTCGATCGCATCTTTGCTTATGGAAATGATACTGAAACAGACTAACATACAGAATATATAGTCCAAGCACTATATATAGTCCAAGCACTAACCAGGAGTTCTAAAATTATAAAAATTTTCTGTTAATATTTTTGAATGATTTGTGAGCGTTTTCATAGTTGCCAACACTGTTTGTTTATAGATACGTAATTTGGAATAAAGCTCATTTCGTCTTTTTCCTTGATAGAGTCCATCACAGGACAATTTTCCTCTTGTCTTCTTTTTATTTAACCATTCCGCCCTTAATCTCAGATCATAACTCAATTCTAGATTTCTTATATTGTATATATATATATACAGGATCATGACCTAAATTCCCATGTCAAATGAGCACAAACCCATTACCATACACATTTCAGTAAAATAAATTTCTAGACATATCAAGAAATTCTATTCTAATAAACCACTAGCCCGTAAAAGATTCGAGTAGATTTTTGAGAAAATCAGTCTAACATTCTTTATAATAACTAAATTATTTAACCGCTGCTTGAAAGAAAAATGCATGTTTCTACATGTAAGCTTATGTCCGGTCTTCAAGAACGCGAGTAACTGATCACCTCCTCCGAGTAAACAACCACTAGCCTCCTCAATACAATCAGCAAACGTTTGAGGCAAATTTCGAGAAAGTTGTCAAAAGACTGGGTAAGAACAACCATTTTTGTGATGAGTAGTATGGTTTTCTATCAGCTGGATTCATTTCTGACGTACTATAAAATATTAAAGACAGAATTAGCGAGGCTGCTGACAATAATCTTACTGCAAGGAAAATAGCGTTAGCTATCTTGAACAACTTTAACAAGGTATGTCACAAAATTTTACTATTCAATATATCCAACTATAGACTCGTTGGAAGAGTTTACTCTTTCCTAACATGTAGATCCTCGAAGGTAATTATGAATGACCAATCATCCGAGGCTCTAGTGGTCAACGCATTTTTTCCCAGAGTTTACTTTTCGGATAACCTTGTTTCTGATTTACATAAAGGATCTACCTTAAAAATATATTCCGATCAATTGTAAACAACTATGCTGATGACACAATTATATCTAAGCACACCTCTAAAATTATCATTTGACCTCTCTTCCGATCTAAAACTAACTTTCCATTAGAAAAAGGGCTTACGGTCATATCACGTTGAATACACCGATTCTCTCTCGATCTTGAAGTTAAGCAACATTGAGCCTGGTCAGTATTTAGATGGGTGACCTCTTGGGAATACCAGGTGCTGTAAGCGTATACTGACTGATGCACGTTGTGGTGCAGTGGATATCGGCTCGGAAAGGGAAATCGGCAAGCCGAGTTCGAATTCCAGTTGAATACCCTGCATTCACGGTATTAATCCGTCCCTTACCTCCAGTTATGGGTTAAATAACAAAGGTAGGACTTGGGGACCCTGCCCTTAAAAACAAATCCCAATGAATCTTGATACTCGAAAAGAAAAAAAAGTATTACTAGACACAAAACTTATACAAAAAACAACAATAAATTTTTGAAAGAAAAAGGTATAACCAGCAATAAATAAATAAAAAAATAGTTGGCAATAAATGACCCGCTGCAAGAACAAACCAACCAACCATTAGGAAAAAGACAGGCTGCCTACATTCAATGGCTTCATTATCAAAATGGTTACATTTCATAACCGTCGATCTGACCTCGAACTACCGCCAGGTAGGATGAAAGAATGCCGCCTTGAGAAGGTCCCGTTACTTGAAAGGATAATGGAATCACACTCGACCTCAAATGAAATTTCTATATACAATCCCTTATTAAAGTCAGATAAAAATGACCGACTCTTTACTGATTCAGTAGATATTGACTTCTCATACTATCCTGTTTGAGTTGCTCAGACTGACTTTCTAATCTTGACAAAGTACAGAGCGTCTCTGATGCTTTGTTTGAGAAAAGTTATTTTATTTACGCCAACCGCAATCTCACGGGATGTATATAACAAGTCTATCAATGCCCTGTCGCTACTACAAAGAAAAGCACCGGTCTGAAGTATATCACTTTGTTCCACCAGGTCAGACTTTTGCATCTAAGAGCTTTCAAGCCACATACATAATAGCAAACTATCAACACCCCCTTATTATTCAATCGGCAAGAAATAGGTTTCATTCAAAAAAATTCCTCCTGCACATCACGATATTAAACTACCCATCAATGAAAGCCTCGACTCCGAGTGGCCTCTGGGACACGATGAAATTCACTGTATATATATATATATATATATATATATATATATATATATATATATAATGAATTATTTTGAACATTATAATTTATAATAATTCATTACAAATTGTCGGTTGCTTATAAGCAAATTTCGTTAAAATTCGTTAATTTCCGTAACATATATATATATATATATATATATATATAATTTTTGTTTGAAGATTGCCACTTGTATGAAAATCAGTTTATATATATATATATATATATATATATATAGAGAGAGAGAGAGGGAGAGAGAGAGAGAGGGAGGGAGAGAGAGAGAGATGATGGATGGCCATCTGTTTAATTTGCAACGTAGTTCTCCTATGTGACAGATGAAAGAGTTTACGTGTTCCTCAGATGAATCACTTGCAGAAGATACCGTCTCTTTTAGCATTTCTATATGGTATAATTTACGCTTGAATGAGAAAGAAATCTTTTTCTGATAAAAGATGAAGGATATCTCAATGGAAATCCGCACTTCAAATCCCTGAATTTAGTTTGCAACATTTCCGAATATTCAAAAGCGGGATTGTAAATGATTATGTTCCTATTATATTGCCAAGTTCGTTTCTTTTTATCTTTTTTTGGTTTTTAGATTTTGGCTTGGCGTGCATGCAAATAAAGAATCCATTCTTGTCAAGATTTTATCGTCCAGATTCTTGGATGCTATACCGGAAACGGATTTGTAATGAGATGACTGGAATGAATGAATCGATGATTCTAAGAAAAGAAAAGAAGGAAAACTCAAAACTTGGGTAGTCAGATGAGATATTTAAAGAGGACAAAGAAACTAAAATAAATGATGATGACGAGAAGGAAGAGGAGGCTGACTTGATAAAGAATGAAATAAAAAAGAAAAATAACGAGACAAAGAAAAGCAAAAAGCACGCTGGCTAAAGAGAAAAATGTGCAAAAAATAGTTAAATATCACGATGTAAGTTAAAAAATAAGACTTTGTAATTGAATCGAAGAAAAAATAATTGAAATTATAGAAGAGTGGCGGTGAGATGAACAAAGGCGGAGAGACATAAAATGAATTTAGCGTAAACCGAATATCATTTTATGACAAACCAGGCTTACTGCAAGTAATTTTTTTTATTACGACAGGCTGTAAAAGAGTCGTTTAAAAGATAAGACAGGAAAGGGTAGCGTTTAGAAATTATACAAATCACTTGTTTAGAAAAATACATATGAAATTGATTTTCAAATTAATATATTATTCCCTCATTGATTACGATTGCGATTCGATTTCGTGCAAAATAATAAATTCTTCTATCTTCAGATATGACCATTGAAAATATGTCTTTTTAGTTTTACATTTTATTTTAAAGATTTAACAACGTTTGCGTGTCTTTTGAAGTAGTTCTTATACAAGTGCTATTTGATATATAATGAAATCATTGTCTGACGTCATTGATTACTTCTTCAAAAATGTGTCCAACTTAAACCTCCCAACCACATTAATTACACAATTAATCAAAGTTTGTAAAAATACGTCATGATAATTATTAAAATACTTAAAGTCGTGTACTTCTTTTCTTAAGCATGAACGACCTAAAGTCAGATTTTTTCAATATAATTCTCAACCAAACATAAAAACAAAAAACAATAATAGAAGACGAAACATTATCTGGTTCAACCCACCATTTCATTTAGCGTTAAAGACCAAAATAGGACAAATATTTTTTAAACTGATAGATAAACAGTTTCCAAAAAGCTCAGAACTAAGCAAAATTTTTAATAGAAACATAATTAAGCTAAGTTATCGTTGTACTAGTAATTTAGATAGTTAAAAAAAAAACAAAAGCCAGAAATTTTGATAGCATTGTACAAAGCAAGATCAGTAATATAGAATGCAACTAAAGGGATGAGAATAAATGCCCGTTTCAATGACTTTGCAATACAAAAGAAGTCATTTACAAGATAAAAGTACATGACTTAAATAGTGTAAAAAATGTTTTTGAGATTAACCAAAACACCTTTAAGATTAGGTGGTTCAATCACAAGTCTACATTCAGAAAAGCAAACTTTAAAAAAACTGTACAAAATTGGCTAGCCACGTGTGGAAATTGAAATCAAAATATGGAGAAGATCCAGACATAAAGGGGAGTATAGTAAAAACAGCCAAGCCTTATAACGGTTGTAAGATATGTAGACTGTGCCAGGAGGAAAGGTTAGCGATTATGCTATTCCCAAACAAAAATGAAATGAAAAACAGAAATTATGACTAAGTGTAACCATGTTAAAATATACTTATTAGGTTAAAACAACAATGTAGGAAACCGTTAAAATTGCTTGTATATAATTGCGCGTTCAAAAAGTCTCCCCCGAGTGAGTGTCCAAAAAAGCTACTGTTTTATGAGCGTTCTTAAAAAAAACGGTAAAGGTCAAAACATTTATTGTGAATCGCCTGAAGACACTACAATATAGAAACCTAGATCGCGTAATAACTCGTTTATAAATGTAAAATATTAAAATGTTCAACAATATAATTGTATTGAACACTTTATAATACAAATGTGCTCTGGTCTAATTTTATCATAACCAAAAGCTAAGTAATTATTATATATATATATATATATATATATATATATATATCGTAATCTGCAGACATTCTAGTTTCACTGTATCCCAGCTCGTCAGTACTTGTAGACATCTGATTGCTTCCAGCCGGCATTGAAACCCGACCAATTTTATATCATTTGAGATATGACGCACGGTCAATACGTCCAGATTTTTACGAGTTATATATATGTAAACAAACGCCAGTAACCAAGAGTGTTCCATTCATTACAGGAGAACGATTTATAAATAGCGCTGAGTAATAATATTTTAAAATGACTACAATTCCCCCAGAGTATTCAATCGACGGCTGAAAGCGTATAAATTTATATATATATATATATATATATATATATATATATATGTAGATAGATAGATAGATAGATAGATAGATAGATAGATAGATAGAAAAGAAAACTCAGCACATATTAAAAGCATTTATAAATTATGATTAATTTCGACAGGCATAGGCACCCATCTACTCAGATCGTGAAAAGTCAAATGGTTTAAGTTAATGTAGAATGTTCAAAAAAAGTTTAGGTCAGAAATGTATGTATTTATAGTGATGTCAAAATAAATGAAGAGTTGATATATATATATATATATATATATATTTATATATATATATATATATATATATATATATGTGTGTGTGTGTGTGTGTGTGTGTAATTTAAACTAGTGAGCCAACAAAGCTACCAACGTTTCAGCTGAATGGGTCTTCAGAGAAGATCCGTTTAGCTGTCAATAGGGCTACCTAGAGATAAGATTTTTTTTTAATCATATCACCCCGGGCAAGGCGGTAAGGCCACTGGTGTGCAGGGGGCTACGGAAAAGTGAAAAGATTGGAAAAGAGAAAGCCGGAAACCTCATCCTAAACAGGGAACAAGAGATGAGCCTCTACACCTCTTCAATTGACGTGGGTGGGGTGTGAACCGGGCGATAGTTCAGTCTATCTACTCCAATTGGAAAAAAATAAGGAAAAGTGAAAAGATTGGAAAAGAGAAAATCCGAAAACCACATCCTAAACAGGGAACAAGGGATGAGCCTCTACACCTGTTCAATAGACATGGGTGGAGTGTGAAGCGGGCGATAGTTCAGTCTATCTACTCCAATTGAAAAAAAAATAAGGAAAAGTGGAAAGATAGGAAAAGGGAAAGCCGGAAACCACGACCGAAGTCGAAGGAGAGTGTACCGGAAACCCCTTTCTAAAAAAGAAACAAGGCAATCACCTCCACTCCTGCTCAATAGAAGGGGGTGGAGAGTAAAACCGGGTGATGGAGGGTACTATCTACTCAAACAATAATTATAATAATAAAAATTTAAGTTTTAACTTAGTATAAGTCGATACGAGATATAAACGTAAAATTATTTACAATAGCAAAAAATACTACCCCTGTTAAAAAATTCAGGCAAATTAAAGACAAAAGTTAGTGACAAAAATTAAAGACAGAAATTAAAATAAAATAAAAATCGCAAATCAATATACCAAGAAGGGAAGACAGACTGATAAAGTTGAGCAGAAATACCGAAGTAGGATTCTGTTCTGTAATTTTCACAGAATATTTTCGTAGTGGCCCGCCATCTTGGGTTAGTTGAAGTCGAGAGAGAGAGAGAGGAAGAAAGAAAGAATGACTGATACAACACCACCTCTATCCTTAAAAATTCCTTCTAACAGCGAAACCACTGTGAAGTCGTATATATAACATCTAAAATACGTCGAGCTATCCGCAGAGAGGGATTAGACATACATCTGGCCCACTACGGCCCCACTCGTCGAAGACACCTCAACCCCAACCACAGAACAAAAAACAACATCACATGCACACTAACCAACTGCCCTATTGCAGGTACCGGTATATGCCACCAGGTATATGTTGTATACCGCTTACAATGCGCCAAATGCGATGCATTCTATGTCGGCAGCACTACAAGACATCTACACATTAGAATAAATGAACATCTACACACGCAAGCGTCGTCATTCCAAAAACACTTAAAAAAATGCAACAATAAGGACGAAATCATAACCGTTAATATCTTGGCAAAGGAACGCAACATAGGTAACCTACGCATTAAAGAGTCCCAAATAATATCTAATTTACATCCGGCAATTAACAATCGCCAAGAATTCAACCTAGATTACGTAACAGTATAGACGACACCAAGACGCACACAACATGCACTTAACACGACAACAAAGGTCACACACACACACACACTTCTTTCTCCTTTATAACAAACTGTTAACCAGGCTAAAACACACACACACACACACAGATAAATAAGTTATGTAGATTTAATTACAATACTACACATAGCCTTTACACACCACGCGAACACACTTTCTCCCCCCCCCCCCGGACCTTAGTAGCAGAGACGCCCATAACAAAGCACACACCAGGACATAACACACACACACAGGCGCACGCACACACACACACACACACACACACACATATAAAAGTAGATTCAATTACAGCTCACACAACGAGCAAACACCACCAGATAAATCAAACAGATAAGACAACAGCCATGTAACTGATATCCTTTGACCCGGTCAAAGTCACATCAACTCCTAGATCCTACGAACTGATTCCATCAGATTAACAAAAAACCCATCTTGAATGCACATACACACACACACACACACACACACACACACACACACACACACACACACACACACACACGCTCTGTCTCTCTCAGACACACACATCATTAGACCATATAAAAAACAACTAGAACACACATAGATTCACACTCACACACACACACGCACACACGCACACGTAGATACACGCACACATGTACAGCAGCAGTGGATAAAGCCAGCCATTCATAGATGGGCAACTAAAAGCACGGACAGTTTGAAGTTTTCTCTGCCATTCTGACGATGAGATTATAGTCTCGAAATATAAATGAACAGGTCATACAAACACCTCCCGACCTTCCTTTATTTCATTCAATGCATTGTGACAGCCTTCAAGACATAACACATACACATATATGTATATATATATATATATATATATATATATATATTTAATCGTGTCACCCCAAGCAAGGCATTCCACTGCCACTATAGCGCAGGGGGTTACATAGAGGGATTGGGTATAGGAAATGTCAGAAGGAGGGTGATAGACGACTTAGGATGTACATAGGGAGAGAGTTGGAGAGAGTGGGTGTGAGTTACTTTGTTAGGAGGTGTCTATTGACCTTACATTTAAACTCCTGAAGGCTGTAGCCGTCGGGGAAACAAGCATGCGGTAGGGAATTCCACAGGCGGGAAAGATGCTGTTGGAGTAGAAATTGCGGTTACATTTCATCGGTTTCACTGTAAAAGGGTGGGACCTAGTTGCCAATCATGTATCTCGTGCAAATTCACATCTAGGTGGCACCAGTGATTTATGTTCGTCAGAGCAGAAGCCATGAAAGTGTTTATAGAAGACGCACAGTGATGCCACGTCACGACGATGAGAGAGATACTGCAGGCGGGCAGCCAAGTCGGTATCAATCACATTACAGATACTTCGCTGTATTTTGTCAAGAACCCAGAGGAGAATAGAAGGGGCACCCGACCAGATGTGGCAGCAGTACTCAATACACGGGCGGATGGTGGATTTATATAATTGCAGGATAGATTGAGGCGGAAAGAATTTCCGGGCCCTGCACAGGGAGCAGACTTTCATAGCAATGGATTCGACGTAGTGATTCCACTTGAGGTCCGCTGAGAGTGTCAGGCCAAGCAGGCGTAGTCATTTACTCACTGGGTGGCAAGCCTGTTCCATGCTAATGGGAGGGAGGTTCGGTTGTCTGTGGTGGTTAATTGACAGCAGCTTCGTTTTGGAAGAATTGAATTTTACGAGCCATTTCTTACCCCAGTCCACCACGGATTCGAGGTCCTTCTCAAGCTCGGCAGCGATGTTCGCCTTGTCACCAACACCAGGTTTTTGTCGAGGCGAGAGTAAACTGTGGTATCATCAGCGTACATGCCTACTTGTGATTTTATGGTATCGGGGAGATCATTGATATAGATTAGAAAGAGCGTAGAACCTAGGATAGAGCCGCCTTCGCGTACACCCGCGTTTGTAGGGTAGTTCTGGGAGGCATGTCCGTTTAATACCACCTTCAGTGTGCGGTTAGAGAGGAATGACCGGATTAAGTCCAACAAAAGTCCAGTTATGCCATAGCTTCGCAGTTTCCGTAGAAGGCCGTCATGCCATACTCTGTCGAATGCTTTAAAGATATCCAAGGCGACGGTTCGGGTTTCACCATTCTTGTCGAGAGCTTGGTATATATCCTCGGTGATGGTCGTTAGCATATCAGCAGTGGACCTGGTAAAGCGGAAGCCATACTGTTTGTCCGAGAGGATCCTGTGGGCTCTGAGATGCTGAACGACCTCGGAATGAAGAACGGGAAAAATATATTTAAATATGTGTATTTGGGTTGCAATTTCTCCTATTTCACTGACAATTAGCCTTTCTCTCCTATTTCAGTAGTGGTATTTTCTAATTCATTATTGCATTTTGACCAACCACATTTATATTTTCCATTTTTTATTATATGAATTGTCACCATACGTGTTCCATCATCGAATCAAATATGAATTTAATGTTGTATACACTTTGAAAAATATCCTTATAACTTAAAGGCAGGCCTGTTTTTTTAATATTATGAACGGATTTGAAATTATAATGAGAAAGAAGGCGTTTGGTGCGTAAGTGATTGACTGACGGTAAGCAATAAAATCAAGAGATTTTGTAAAAGAACCGGAATATAATGGAAAAAAATGTCATAAATGTAAAATAAAATCGGCAAAAGGATCAAACAATTAGGTCGTACAAACGCATTGATAGGAAACAAAGAACCTTTATCAACAAAAGAACCATAGATTATGCCAAGGAATGTGTATATGTAAAAAGTTAAGATGCCATTATTAAAGAATTATAGCAATTACTTTTTGCATGGTAACGATTAACAATCGCGAGCAGGAAATGCTAACGTTTGTGAATTTGATATTCCCTCTGGATCGTTTCCATGAGCAAAAGATCGGAACATATGTGCTTCTGCATACCTAATGAGATAGATAAAAGATGATTGCGTTCATGATGTTTATGACCTGTATCGGGATGACGAATGGATTGTGATGGTAAATTGCAGAAAAAAAACTGTTTTTGTAATTTAAAACGCCCGGCTTCAATATCGAAGTCGAGATGAATTTAAATGTTGTTGAAGACCTTGATGTGAATGTTAACATCAGGAATAGTTGTGTTTACTCTGACAGAAATCCTAACAGCCCTTTATTCTATGTTAATGAAAAATGTAACCCTCCAACAGCAGTTACCAGAACAATACCGAGGGACACTGAATATAAATTTTTTAGGAATTCCCCGAATATAAAATTGCTTAACGCAATATATGAACGCCTTAAAGAGGTGCACAATTTCAAATAGAATGTTCCTGTGGAATCACGGGAAAGAGAAAGTAGTAAAAGAAAAATCATTTTAATTTGATTCAACCCTCTTTTCACCAGTAATTTAGAAATAAGATTGTTAAGATTTTCCTGTTAGAAATGTGTATCCCCAAATATTCCAAGTTACACAAAATATTTAACAGACACATTTTTAAGATAATCTAAAAATGCATGGAAAAATGTGGAGATATTATTTGAGGAAAAAAAAACAAAGAAATATTAAACAGAGGACGGTAAGTAAGGAAAAGGGAATTTCATTTCAGTAGTGCTAAGTATTTTCTTCTAAATGTTGACAGCATGGATGAAAATGTATTTTATAGGGCCACGGTAAAAGTCGATAAACAACACATGAAAATATATATTGTTCCTGTGAAAGGAATATTTTACATTAACAGGCATAAAACATCATTATACTTGAAATAAATATAAGAATAATGTTCAGCTTATTAACTATATTTGATATAGAAAGAGTAAAATGCTCTAATGTGAATTAACATATGATGAATAAAACTCATAAATTGTTTTAAGAAACAAGGTTCGGAAACTGCATAATTAGGGAAATTGGCGATACTCTTCTTCTCCATGACGTGTCACTTCAGAACGTAGGCCATCATGGCCTTCCACATCTCCCTATCCCTTGTAGGTCTTTACAAGTTTTTTCTTGCTAATCCACCCAAACACTGCTCTGCTATCCATTTACTCAGGCCCAACAAGTATGTCATGTGTTGCTTTCCTCTGTCTCTTTTCCCACTCTATCTATCATATGAGTATCAGATTTTCTACGCCCTCTTTACAAGAAACTTCAGCTGTCTTTTGTTGATCTTAAGTATTCTTTTCGTTTCCATTCATTCAACAACCGCGTCGTTGCTAATATGTTCAGTTCATGGTATTCTCGACATCCTTCTATAGAACCACATTTCTGTTGCTTCAAGTCTCTTCTTCATCTGTGTTGACTTCCTCATTGCTAATATGTTCAGTCCATGGTATTATCAGCATTCTTCTATAGAACCACATTTCTGTTGCTTCAAGTCTCTTCTTCATCTGTGTTGACTTCCTCATTGCTCATATGTTCAGTCCATGGTATTCTCGGCATCCTTCTGTAGAACCACATTTCGGTTGCCTCTGGTCTTTCTGTTATCTTTGAACAGATTGTCCAACATTTGCTTCTATAATAAAACACTCACATCACATGAAATAAGTTACCCAAAAGAGGTGAGTTATTAAAAGTATTCAATGCAAAGCGATTTACATAACTGAGCCGATTAATGCTGACCTCAAAGTTTTATTAAAGAAACCTTGCCCTGACGAGTGACATCATAATAGTGTCCTCACGTACATTTGAAATCTGCTTGAATCTGTTGTGGCAAATTTCTCAGCATTAATCAAATATATATATTTTATAAAGAATTACACAACATTAAGCAAACATTAGTCAATAATGGATTTCCTAACTCCGTTATTGATCAACAAATTAAAATGTATCTCAACAAAATTAACAATAGCTCTAACAATAATGATAATATTAATAATAATGGTTTACATCAAAATAAACATAACTCTATTAACTTATACTATTGCAACCAAATACATAATAATTATAAACAAGATGAAAAAACTCTCAAAAACATAATACGTAGAAATGTTAAACCAGTGGAAAGTAATAATCAAATTAAACTCATTATATATTATAAAAAGTAATAACCCAACAAGCACTCAACTAAATTCTCTACAAAAAACCAATGTAGTGTACCAATTTAAATGTCCATTCAGAGATTGCATCTCTGATACTAATCAAAAACCTAGTACATATATTGGTTTTACTACAACCACGCTCTCCCGTAGACTTGCATGTCATCTTTCTGATCAGAGTACTATTAAACAACATTTCTCTGAAAAACATAAACATGTAGGTAATATCAGACAGATTTTGGTCAACAATACGGTGATCCTTACTCATACACACAGTAAGAGGAACCTGCAGATATTGGAAGCCATGTACATCAAATCGAAAGAACCAACAGTCAATAAAATCAAATTTAAAACAGGAAATAACATAATACATTGCATTTGACTACATGGTTTTTTTGTCATTTCGCGCTATCCTGCGGTGTGACGTCATAAAACGACATGGCAAACTTAAGAACTTTGTTTATTATTTTTGGTAAATATTGCCGTTGCCAAGTGGTTTTTTTATGTCAACACAAAATAAAATCGTCGGTGATGGTGGATTTTATAATATTTCAGTTTAAACAACCTCTCTGAAGATGGCTCATGTGAGCCGAAAGCTTAGAAGAAAACCAATAAATAATTATGCAAATGTTGGAGAAGTTTTGTCTTTATTTTCAACTGAAATTAATGCAAAAATACGACGTTTGGAACGGCTCATGATTAAAAATAATAGACATTCATTGTCTGTTACATTTAACAACATATATTTAGAATATATATATATATATATATATATATATGTGTGTGTGTGTGTGTGTGTGTGTGTGTGTGTGTGTGTGTGTTTACTTTTATGGGGAGAGAGAGGTGTATGTGCAATTATTTCTATTAAAAATATCTTAAAATTCTTCATTTCAAACTGATCTTTTGTCGACTTTGTAAAACTGAAAAAAATTATTAAATAACCCTTAAGTAACGTTTCACTTTCTGACTACCTGAACTATAAAGGCATCCAATTTTTCTACTCAGTGTCTACATTACGCTTCAATTATATTAAAAAAAAATAAAAGAAACCTATTGATAGTTTGAAGATCCAATAGTCGCATGTGTCAAAAACTGATACACCAGGTCAACAGGGGATCCAGCAACTTAGCAAAACTTGAATGAGCTTTTTTAAAATTCTTTTCAGAGGTAACGATAAATTTACTTTCTCATTCCATAAATATCAGTACCTCCCACAGGCATGTGTTTGTCATCTCTGTCTAGAAATTTAAATCTTTTTTCTTTTTATTTCTTCCTTTACGAAACTTCATGCAGCTGTGCAAAATGATGTAAATTATATCTCAAAACGTAATATTGTATCATACAAAATAGAAAATAAAATTCTAATCTAAAAGTATGATCACGTGCAGAAGAATTCTTCTTGTTAAATTTACACCCGCAAACACTCATATATCTATCTATCTATCTATCTATCTATCTATCTATCTATCTATCTATCTATCTATCTATCTCTCTCTCTCTCTCTCTATATATATATATATATATATATATATATACAACCTGTCATAAATATCAGGAATTTTTATGTGGATTTAGTGTGAACCGTTTCACTATTCTATGACGGTCCCACTCTTTATATCATCTAGAATTACTGTACATCAAATCCCACAAGCCTTCTCTCTGCAAACAGAGAGTTTGCTTGCTGGGTTTGAATGAATTGGAATCGAGTTCTCCTTGCATTTTTTCTCGCCCTCATTAACATCTTTTAACATACATGCATGCTTACCATTCCCAGAAATAAATTTGATAAGTCCTAGAAGGAAACCGGTTATCTTTTTTAGTTTTTAGTAAAAATGTCACGCAATTTACGCTTATTCTTAGCTAATATATATATATATATATATATATATATATATATATATATATATATATATATATATATATATATATTGTGCATATAGGTAGCAATCGTAGTTTTATGCAAGTTTCGTTAAAAATGTCAGACAAGATGCTGTGGTTATGTTTCTTGTATAATTTTTCAAGTGATCTAATATTTGTTTCAGATTTCAATACATGAATTATGTAAAAATTGTACGAATGTCTTATTTATCCAAGCACTTTCGACTATAGTTTTAACCATTTTCATGGGTGAATTTTCTTTTATTTTAACTTAAAAATGGATTGTTTTATGCCTTTTATATATTTAATAAGAAGAATGTTTTATTTTCCAAGACTGGTCAAAAAGGTGTGGCCGTTTTTAAGAAAAAATGTGAACCTCTCTCGTGATTGAGCATGCACAGAGTTTGAATTCCAGCAAGATCAATGACAGTTTTTAAACAACTCTTACTGATGTGCATTAAAGTCATCGAACGCAAATATATTTGTAATATTATTTTCCTGAGCTGGCATCCTATCGTCAGTTACTTTCTTCCCGCTCTAAAATTACTTCCCTGTGATTTGTCTGTAAATACTTTCATTCTAATTGTTTAGATGAGCTCTTGACTCTGGTATTTAGACTTTATGAATTCAATCTCAGTACTAGATTGGCAAATTACAGTTGATTTGGCTTGATGTAACCGTAGGTTTTATGTTAACAGTTTCTTTTTTCACACTTGTCGCTCATAGAAGTCTCTTCCGGCTCCATGCTTTGGAAATGTCAATGCAATTCGATTCGTGTTTTACTCTCTTCAACTTGATCTGTTCAATTTTTCTCGCTCCATAGTAATGTTTATTTTTTTTTTACGCGCAGTAACCTGTGCCTGTGGGGCTATACTGTCTTGCTTAGTTTAAGTTTGTTTTAAAAAAACACAACAACAAAAGATACGTAGATGAAAGTATGCTGATTGAAGACTAATAGTGTAATGAATGTATAAATGCATTTCGAGATGACGTTGAGGAAATTATTTTTTCTGTAAGATGAAAGAATTGACGAATGTCTGCAATATACACCTAGGGAACTTCAAAAGCAAGCATTTAAAATAATATTTTCTTATAGATATTATTAATGCATGATGCAATACATTTGTTTTGGTCCATTGGCATGATTTTTTGAAAATAATACACCTGAAAAGTTGAGTCATATAAAGGAGACATAAAATACGTGAGTTCAGAAATTGATCTACTCGGAACAGGAAATCGGGGAGCCACGTTCAAATTCAAGTTGAATCCCTTACATTCACTTACGCACAAAAGTATTAATAGTATGGGAAAAGTATTAATCCGTTTTCCCTCTAGTTATGGGTTAAATAATAGGACAGATTGGGTTCCATAGCCTTGGCTGGCAACCAGTCTACTGCAGAAAGCAATGACAGCATACTGCGGGATAATCTTAAGCCCAGTCAGTCATGTCTCTTTCAAGACATGATGACTCAAAGCGTGTATCACGTAAGTGACTGAGTGTAATAACAGGCGACAGAATATATGGCGTCGAAATCCATGGTTTCACGGAAATAGTGAAAAATCTATTGTATAAACGGAAGAAAATATTAAGTCAATAGAAAATTTTGTCAGAATCGAAGACAAGGGTGTTTAACGGTCGTGTAATGTCTAATCGTCTTTATAGAAGAGGACCTTTAGCAATTTTAGCACAGGTGATTAAGAGATCTAGATTAACAGTTTACTGACGAATGCTATGAATGCCGTAGACAGAACTTGTTAACAATGCTGAAATTTGATGAAACATTGGAACTACAAGGAAACTTACAGTCAGAAAATATAGGTAAAAATTGGGACACTTTAGTAAACATGGAGGATGTTATACTAACAGAAAATAATGAAGGTAAGTGAAGCATTTTGAAAGAGAGAGTAATCTATCTAAAGATGTTGCTTGGATGGACTCCAGCAGAGGGATGAAGAGAAACAATGTTGAAAGGTCAAAATTTATTTAGAGTAATGAAAGACATGTTGAGAGTCAGGATTGCCTAACTCTCTAAATTATTTTTTTTATATCTAAGGGAGAGGTTCTTACGTTTATCTATTTTAAATAGCAATAGTTAACATCTTGATTAGGCATAAAATCAAATGTATAATACGTCTTGTTAAGTGCATATCTATCTGAAACTGGAGTATATCTAGATTTGGATATTATTGATATAATAAGCGAATTATAATTTCTTTTATTTTTTGCTTTTTATTACTTCTTTCTTTTATATAATCCAGAAGCAAATCTAACTGACAAGCCTTGTCGTATGATTTTGCTATATAACGATAAAGCAAAGCAAATAAGCCTTACATATATAAGATTGTAATCGCTTTCTGTTTACATTAATATTCAGCATGTTCGTTTTATAACGGAAACCCTTTAAAATACAGTTTGCTCCATCGACCTCTAGATGACGTTAATAATTCCTGATCTGTCGTTTGCTAAAATGTCATTTCTTTTTCTTTTTATATGAACATATTTCGAAAATTACGGTATTGTTTTTGTTTTCCTTTGTATTCTCAGCAGTTCTGATCGCTTTTGAAACCCCACGGAGAAGAAAATCAAATGTTTATTTATCAAATTTATACAATGATTTCATATATTTTTATAATATTTTATTGAATTTCCTCGTTTCGTTATGATTATTCCTTGTAACTGAACATCGTAAAAGCAAATCCTGAATTTTTTTGACTTTCTTTTGACTTTCTTCGTTTTTTAAACACATGAATTGACATAAATGAATTTTGAAACTGCCTAATTCAGGCATTATGCAGAAGATAAAGAAATTTCTTTAAATATAGATCTGTTTGTTTGTTGTGTACAAATTGTGCTTGATAATTTTTTCTCTTTTAAAATACAAATTGTTGATGTTCAATCAACAAGTCTGTGGTAATTTAATTTTTTGTTTGTTTGGTTGGTTTAGAGATAAAATAAAATCATGTTCTTTCTGAAATCAAATCTGTTATTCAACGGAAGTACCGCCATCTTGTTCAGGTGATGTTTTTTTCATTTGTTTCTAGCAAAGCATAACTATTATTCTAAGTAAAGTTTGAGGATAAATTCTGTTGAAAATATAACGACTATGACTAGAAAAGTATTCCATTTATAATAATGGTTAAATGAAGCTGTTGTTTAAGATCTAAACACAAACGTAACCATATATACATCATTAAACGTGTTTGAATTAACAGTTGTAATCTTCACGGCCAGTACTCACCCTGCTACAAACATTTTAGTTATCCATCCTTATTTCCATTGTATGTCATTGGTTATATGCAAGTCTTCATTTGAGCAGGTTTGTCCCACTAACTGCTGCATTGTGGAACAAACTCTCAATAAGAGACTTCCAATCACTACAATCGTAAACTGTTCAAAATCTAGAGTTAATGTTTTTCTTCCGTACATATCTTCACGAAAAAATTCTCTTACTCAGTAACGTTTTACCTTGATTGGTTCCCAGGCATAGTAAGGTTAAACATTTAGAAGATAATGAAAATGTACGCTATTCAAATACTGTATTTAAAATCGATCATAATCATTTTCTATAGGGTTTGATTTTTTCTCGTTATCGTAACAATTACGATAACACTGGAACAGTTTTGTGGTTAAGACAGTAATGTCATTCTGACTGTTTTCAAAAATAATTAGACACTAAGTAGAAATTGGTGCTAAGAAGAGTTTTGTTGTTTTCTCAAAAGACTTCGTGCTACACATAATATTTAAGCGTGTTGTAGACTAGGGAGTTATGGGTGATGTCTTCTCAAAAATTTTCTGACAGCCATACTGGGTCTTCCTGTTTGTGAGTCATTGTGCAGAATTCTGTTGTCAGATATAGCGTCTAACAGCAGCCCGCCTCTTGAATCAGGGTAGAACTACCAATTCTATGCACTTTATGTAGGCATCATTTTGATCCTGATCCCCTGTGGGGAAGATGATTTAAGGCATAACGTTGCTTTCACTAGCGATCACTCCAAATACCATAATATTGACAGGAAATATAATCCAACTCTTTCCAAATCTTCTTCACTGATTACAGATTAACACAAAAACACTGAAATATTCGTATCTGAGCTTTCGACGAGAATACCGAGTAGTAAACTATGACATTTCCAATTTTCTGGCAGAGTGAATTGCGCTATAGAGTCTTTGACAGAAAATACCCAACTGGCCCTACTATACTTTGCTGTCGACAAAATTGAAAGCAAAAACTGCGCATGCACGAAATTTAAAACAATATGACACTTTCTGCATTCTGTACGTTGTTTAACAAGTTTTGTCGGGTGGATGGATATTTAATTCTGTTACTCGTCTTATGGGTATATATGTTTCATTTTATCTAGTTGTGTTATTTACATTCATGGTTCCTTGCAAATGCTAAAGCTAAACCCAATTATGGTTATATCTTAAACATGCATTATTTGCTTTCATCATTTCCAATTCAATTTCAGGAAGAACATTTTCTAAAGAGTTTAGACAAAAATCATATCCGCTTGATTCACTTTTTTTTAAATAATTATTTCATCTACTTTCTTTTTGGAATCAAATTATTGCAGTGCATTTTGCAATGCTATTTATATAAATTCACTTCCTGCTCTAATGGTGAATTAAAGATATTTTATGTTCAGTTCGGTTCACTGCGCCTTCATAGTAAACTGATTCTAAACTAATTAGATAGTTATAATTTCTTTTAACATAGCATCTAGAGAAGTTATGATAACTACTTCTCAGAATATTTTTTGTCTTTCTATAATAATCTGATAATGTGATATCTACTAAAGATATTATTGCGTAATTAATATTACTATTTTCAGGCGGAATTTCTGGTGTATGCATTATTTTCTGTATTGACTTGCGTAATAATCGGGCTAATGTTGTGAATAAATTATTCTTTTTTTATTAAGCAGAGTAAACCACAAAAACATTAACTAAGGAAACAAAAGATATCGAGTGGTAATGCATTTAAGGTTTTGAAATCGAAGTTGTTTTGAAAGAAACAAGCTGGATTTCGACAATAGAGATGTGTGACAGAACATATAATTAGCGTAGAATTGAGCGTTATATCTAACAACTATATCTGCGAAATAATTTTCAGAGGAATGACTTATCTCATTTGAAAGATGGAAGAAAAGAAAGCTTAAAATAATATGAAGATAAAAAAAAATAATTTGCATTTTCATAACTAACGCAAATGCAATTATTTCGCATGTAATTTAAGCGATATCATTGTCTCGATATTTGTTAATGGTATTGTCTTTGATTTTACCCTCAAGTAGACGCAGATTTTGGTTCCGCTTTGATAGACAAAGAATTCTAGGGTAAATTTAGATGCTTACAAAGTGTGTATCATTATCTGGGTTGTTGCCACTCACTTTCTCTATCCGAGGAAAATTAATTCCATTACACAAAGAACGGAGGTAAAACTATTAAAGAAAATAATTCCAAAAATATTTCATATACAGTAATAAAATATAAAAATATGTCATAGAGTATTTCATACACAGATATATTCACATTCATCACAATCCGTCCCACACTGAGAAGTTATAACACAAAGAAAAACAAACATTATATAAAAGGATAATATGCATAAATTCTTATTTGTAAATGACCTGGCTAAGATCTGACCAGACCGGGTGGTATAATTTGTTTCTTTTATAGTTTGCCTGACATTAGCTCGTTCGGCAAGTCGTTTTCGAATGTCAAACTGTCTCCATCGATGCCCCAGCAGGAAGTGGTTACTAACAGCTTCTTTGGGAACTAATCAGCAACTGAACTATTCTCAACAACAGGTTATCGTCAAATCACTTTTACCTGAAAGCACATTAGTGAAATCTTACTGCAAAAGTTGAGATAACCAACTTCTCTATCCCTAAACTTTCAACAACTAAATCAAAGAAGAACATATATTAGAAGCAGTCCTTCTTTTGTGAAGGCAACTTTCAAGACGTTAAAAATGACCAGAAACAATATGATATGATGCCAATTAAATATATATTTGAAAAAATAGAAATAGCTTTTAGAGGCAAATGAAATATTGTTGTATTAAAAATCCATCAATTTCTTAAAAAACGATCCTTGTCGTTTCGGTTACGAAATTCTATTTAATAAATATAGACATAAGATAGTTTCCGCGATAGATGCACTATTCTTAAATAAAGTAATTGAGTCCTACTTTGTTGTGATGACATCTCTGGAGCTATTCATCGATAAAGTGGATCTGGCTTGATTGTGTTTTTTCAGATTGCAATGAGAATAAAAGTTCAATTCCTGTCAAAAGACATGTCTTTCAACAATGTGTCATTCGTTCTCTAGAAGGTAGATATTAATTTCACTTATTAAAATTAGTAAAATACGATTAGCAGATATATAATGAAATACATGTACCCTCTTAAGTATAACGTTTAGGAACTAAAAAAAAGTGAATGTATGTATTAGTGGGTGAGTGTGTGCATTTGTAGGTATGAAAACTGCGCTAATCGTTACTGAGAGTAATCAATATATTTTCATTTAGTATTTCCATTCTCATATAACGTGTTTATGATAATCGCAATTGATTTATCACAATTTTCTTCTTCTGTGCTATATAATTGTGTTCATTATGTAAACCTATTGGATAATACGCGACGTAAAATTACCACTTTTTTGACAACAGAAATTTTCAAGATAACTTTCAAGCAAAACATACACTACCGGCCATAATTATTAGGCTACCCCAGTTGTTTTTTTAAATGATGTATTTCATACTATTTTTAATATTTATTGACACGAAGAATGGTTATTTTGTTATTATTACTTTGAAAATTTCACAAGGCAAGGAAGTAAAGATGAATTTGTCAGAATCACCCTAAATATTATATATTCTTTTATTGATGAAACTGCAATATAGGTAATTATTAAATACTTATAAATTCATTTTATGCACATGTTATTGTGCAATATAAACAAAAGAAGCATTCTCTTTTTATTTACAATTATTCACTTGGTAATAAATTCTAAAACATAGTATGAAATACATCATTCTTTAAAAAAATGGGGTGGTGTAATAATTATGGCGGGTAGTGTAAGTGTTAACCTTCCTTTATCTTGTAGGTTTCTCGTTCGTGATTATATTTATTTTATCTGTTTTTATGTTTTTATCATTGCAAAAGTCTGTAAAGCAACCTGGTTTGATTTTCTAATAAATCAGAGATGGGGTGAAATTTGGGAAGGATTAGAAAGGAAAGAAGACAATTTCACCTTTATTACTGATCTATGTGGAATTAAAGTGGTACTGCATGTTACAGTAATATGGAAGGTTTTCAAATATTTTTATGCAGAGAAAAGAAGTTTGAAGTTAATATAATTAAACATCTGCTTCTATTATTCTAATAGAGTAGAAAATATTCTTTTTCACTAAAATAGTTTTTAAAGTAGGGAAAACGCAAATAAAGAATAGATTAAGCGGACACGAGTAAGTAAAGAATTAATCATTTTAATTTACTTTCGTATAACTCAAAGTATTCTGGAGAAGGAAGGTTGTATTTAGCCAATCATCTCAGTATCTAGAGACTGCAAAATGTGGATTCAACATTCTCGGAAGAAATGGCTTTCAGCTACAGTCAAAATGATGCAAATATTATGGTTATGAAATCCGCTATATATTACATGATAATTTATGAAGTAAATAAGTAAGTCATCCATTCAAGCTTTATAAAAGGAATGATCTTTATAAAATACCTCTATATAGATCTCTATATAAATATCTTTATAAATGATGTCTATAAAGTTATCTGTATAAAGATTATGAAACAAAAACTATTTACATTTCGATGCATATATATATATATATATATATATATATATATATATATATATATATATGTAGATGTACATATAGATATACAGAACTCGATGAAGGACCTCAATATAGATCTCTATATAAAAATATATATATAAATATTTCTATATTGACATCTACATGATAATCACTATAAATCTTATCTATATAAAGATTTCTGTATGTAGATCTCTATGTAAAGACCTCTATTTATAAAGATTTCCTCAGTTACTGTATATTTTGTTTTATTGCAGCCCATGTGCTCCTTGTCAGGCGACTACATTGTTTCTCCTATACATATTTGGGAGACTTCCTTTTATCTTCTGTGAAAATTTTATATATCTGCCTGTCACTCTCATATTCTAGGCAAATCTGGTATCAGCCACTAGTAAAACGCGAACTTATATTCTTACTCGGAAGTCTTTTCCCTAGTTAGACAGGTAACTGACTTCCCTAACATCATGTTGGGTGACACCCAATTCTGCCATGATTTGAAGTGATTCATATACTCTAAATGTGTATACGCGGGCGTTTGTGCATGTCCTTGATACAAAAGCAGAAAACACAACGAAAGTTTGCAAAGTTTTGACACATGATAAAGCAGACGAAAAATAGAATATTGCGCACCCATCTTTACTTGTGATGACAAATAGTCACTTTCTAGCCTTCTTTAATGTCTTTTAGGACGTAGGAGATCATGGCTTTCCACATCTCCCTATCCATGGTGGCTCTTAGCATGCTGATCAGAGCCTGATCAAATCCTTCAAATATGTTATCTGCTGCTTTCCAATGTCTCTTTCTCTCTGTATCCGGCCTGTTAGTATCAGTTTCTTCAAGTCCTCACTCCTCATTGCATGTCCCAGGAACTTTAGCTGTCTCTTCCTGATGCTCATTATTAATTTCCTTTTCGTTTCCATTCTTGCCAAAATCTCGTCATTGCTTAAATGCTCGGTCCATGATATTCGCAGCATCCTTCTGTAGAACCACATTTCAGCTGCTTCAATTTTTTCTTTCATCGAAGATATTGTCCAACGTTCACTGCCATATTGAAGAACCGACATCACAGCAAACCAGTACTCTCCTCTTTGTTTCTAGTGAAATTGTCCTGTTTCTTAGTGTTTAAAATAGTTTTGTGCATAATCAAGTATTTTTCATATTAAAGCGCACTTCTGAGTGACGAAACGTTTCATATCTCACGCCAATCTATTAATATTTCGATGAAAAATCTTCTGACGCGCTAAATTCGTTTGGTTCGTCTGGTAGATGCATTTAGTCATCATCTTACATATACAATATAAAAATTTCACTTATAAGTATAGTTTATGTTACATGAAAGATATTACTTATTTGAAAGATTTCTTAGAGTTTGCGAGAAATATAGCAATAAACACGGTCAGAAAAGTTCTAAAGTTATTTTATACACAATTAGCAAACGTACTATCTTATATAAAAGATTCACTTATTTTGAAATAATAAATGTCAAATATATAAATTTCTTAAATCGATTCACCCCAAGCAATCCAATACAGCCACTAGTGAGCAGGGGGCTACACAATGGTAGAGTGAAAGGTTACAGAGAATAGCGAAGAGAAAGACGAACCGATTACAAAGAATGTCAAAGAAAGGGCAAGAGAACAATGAGAATGCTGTAGGGAAAAGAGTATCGGGATTAAATTTAAAAAAGAGAACAAGACGTAGATATATTACTCTTAACATGGTTATACGAATTTAGTATGGTTTTATAAACACTTCAAACAAGTAATCTGTTATTAATTACCGCTTACAGTATATTATGCCCAACTTGTTGCGGAAAGGATAAGAGAAGGATGGGAGTCAAGGGGATAATAGATGAAAATTGACGTTGCATTTAATCCTTTACAGATAGTAGTTATCAGGTAAACAAGTACACAGAAGAGAGTTTCACAGGCAGAAAGTGCGTGAAAAGAAGCTGGTAGAGTAGAAGTGGGAGCTGCATTAGCTTGTTTTAACAGTAAAAGAGTGAGACTCTGTTTCCAGACTAGCTACTCTAGTAAATACTTATAGAGGGGGCACCAGTGAGCTAAGCTCATCGGAGCAGAAGCTATAAAAATATTTAAAGAAAGGACAGACGAAAGCCACAGCTTGTCGTTGAGAAAGTGACTGGACTCGAGCTTCCAGATCGAGATAAATTACATTGCAGATTCTCTTCTGGATCCCGTCAAAGACCCGAGACGAATAGGGACTCTTGAGAAGATATGACAACAGTATTCAATGCATGGGTGGATGTTTGATGTGTATATATGTAAGTTGGACTCCGCTGAGGAGAACTTCTTGGTCCTACACTGTGACCCAACCTTCCTAGTAGTAGATTTAGTTACTGATTCAATGTAATCGTTCCACTTGTTGGAAGAGAGACTGATACCGAGGAGGCGCAGTGTATTGCATTCAGGGAGACTAGCATGATCCATGATATTGGAGCAGAAGTGACAGTCTATGGTGGTTGACAAACAGCAGTTTAGTTTTAGAAGCATTAAATATAAGAGCCATTTTTTACCCCAATCCACCAGGGATTGGAGGTCCTACAAAAGATCAGCAGCGTGATTATCGTAGTCCACCTTGACAGATTTCTTAATGAAGCAAGAGTAAATGGTGGTGTCGTTAGCGTAAATGCCTTTTGGGATTTGATCACTTCAGGAAGATCATTGATGAAGATCAAAAAGAGCCTCAGAACTAGGATAGAGGCCTGAGGAAAATCCGTTTTCGTTTGTTAGATCTGGAGCCATGTTATTCAAGTTGACCTACATGAAACGGTTTGAAAGGAACGGTTGGATCGAATCAAGCAAGCGTCTAGTGAAATATATATATATATATATATATATATATATATTTATATATGTTGATTGAGAAAGATAACGGTTTCAAGAGTTTGTAGAAAATGTTCGTAGTAGTAATTGTTGAAAGAGTATATGCGTACGTACGTATGTATGTATTCAGTACGAATGTCTTGGGATAGAAAAGAAGAAGTAAAAGGAATCAGCACACAGAGAAGGAAAGAGAAAGAGAAAAAGAATGCGACCTGAATTTATCTCCGGGTCGATTTGAAGTGGAAGTCACATTTTAGTTGTTTCGTCTCGCTCCCATCTGACTGACTGGTTCTGATCTGAGCCTAACATTGTCATTAGATTTTTTTCACTGACTCACAAATTCTTTTTTGGTCTTGCAAATCGTTTCCCTTGGTCAGAAAAGAAGTTAACATTTATTTGCGAAATCTGGTTTTGACTTTTTTCTTTCAGCACATGGTCATTTTTTTTCTATTTGGCAAAAACCAGGATTTCACACGTTATTGTGAATTTTTGTAAAAGTGATGAAGAAGGTTGATTTTAATTCTTAATCTCCTATTCAATACATTTTCAGGTGTCTTTGGGGAAAGGCCGGAACCGGAGACATGTTTCTTTGAAGAAACTTCGGGAATATTTTAATAACGATGAAGATAACAGCCTGAATAATGCAAATAGTATATATATATATATATATATATATATATATATATATATATATATATATGTGTGTGTGTGGGATAGTGTAATATTTGCCAATCGGAATAAGGTGGCAGAATGAAGCATATGTTTGGTTTAACCATGTAAAGATAAATCCTAATTCCAAAACCGAAAATTTTTTGCGTGTGTTTGTGTACACTCGTGAATAAAAATAGGCATTCATGACAATCGACCTCAATTAATTCATTATTGTATGTGCTTTTTTTAAAGTCGGTATTCGTATGTAATCTATATGATTTAAGTGAGAAAATAGTCAAAAACTTCTGTATGATCCAAATAGTTGCCGAAGACTATCAGGTTCATTTGGAAACAATAAAACCATGATAAATGGTGTCATTTGAAAACCGCTAAAATTTCTATTTTACAGAGTATAAATAATATATACGGGGAAAAATGTCCATAAAAATGTCCAGATAAATTCCTCTGTAATAATCTTTAAAGCAATCAAAGAAAGATTAATTTTCTTGAAACTTTAAGTTGAAGCAATACAAAATACAGTAAAAAAATAATTCTCCAATCAAACATATTTTCTCATTTTATATTTCGTTTTTTTTTCTCTTGATTGTTCGCGGATTTCTCTTCTTTTTTTAAAAATTTTCTACATTTCACTCTTTCTGTTTTGACCTTTCTCGCTTACATTATTTCTTTTTTTCTACTCAATCAATTTCGTTGCTTTCCCTTTCACTCATTCTGTATTTCTCTTTCTCGTTCTTTTTTCTACGTTCCAATCACATTTGTTTTTCTTTTTCTCTTAGTTCCATTCATATACTCTTGCTTTTCCTTTTCTTTCTCTTTTTCGCATTTTCTGTTTTCTTCTTTCTTGCTTTTATTTTTCTTTCTTTCTCTGTTATTTTTAATTTTAATTCCGTTTTTAACTTTTTCTACTTTCAGTCATACTTTATTTTGTTCACTAAATTTTCCCTCTTAAATAATTTGACTCAACATTCGTATTCGCATTTTCGTGTACGGCAAAACTTTGCTATGTTTAAACTGTTCAAAGTATAAACATTATCTTTTTCCATTACCTACCTCATTCATTTTAAAATCTGATTTAAAATTAAACGTAATGAAATCAAACATTCAGAAACGGAATATAAATCAAATTTGAGAGATAAAAATGCTAATTTAAACACAGAACGTAATGGATTCATTTTTACAACCTTCTGAGAGATGATAAGTAATAGGAATAGAGCGACAGTGACTGTTTTTCGTAAAAAAACATAACATACCATCCCTCCCCCACTATCATCATCTCATTCAATCTCTCAATATATATATATATATATATATATATATATACATTTGTGTGTGTGCGTGTGTATGTTCATATATATATATATATATATATATATGATAAAAATATAGTTTTCAGTTAAATTATATTTATGCGTACACTGATCAATATCAAGCATACAGTGTATATAATTATAAATAAACGAAGAAACAAAGAAAAAAGAAAGAAAAGAAAAAAATGAAGACATTTTATTTGGTGCCTCATACAATTAAGTGTATATTTCGCGGCCATTTTAATTTTTAACGTTCTCGAAAAACGATTTTTGATACTGATTTTCAAGCAAGTTTATCTTGTCCTGTTTTTCTACTTAACTTAGTTACATATTAATTTAGTTCATCCAAGCAAAAATCTGTTCGTTTGTCTATCTATATATCTATGAAAGGAACAACGAAGGAAATAAGTTCTCATTTTAATTTAATCTAATTCGATGTGACATGTTTTAAGCACTATTTTTGTCTAATGATATGAAAATGTTACCCTTATCTTTGGTGTTAACTCAGCTGTGATTTTATAAATCACTGTCTTTGATGTCAGTGAAGAGGAAATGTTTTCATCCAAATTGCTGAGAAGTAGGCAGAATTTTATTCCAATAATCTACAGTCAGCTATTGACCTGTGTAAATCATCTTTTGGGAGAAAAAAGGATGTTAAAGAAGTTGTCTGGTGAATTTACTTAATCTTTTTTGCTAGGAACTTTCGGTCACTGTTTCGGGCCAGAATGTTTTTCTTGACAATCTTGAACATATACAAATCAACCATCCGACCATACATTGAATACTGTTGTCATATCTGATCGGGCCTCCCTGCCATTCATCTCAGGGCTCTCGAGAGGCTCCAAAGAAGAATCTGTAACATGATTGGTCCCGATTTGGCAGCTCAGCTTCAGCCACTCTCTAACTGGCTGGATGTGGCTTCCCTCTGTCTGTCCTATAAATATTTTCATGGTTTCTGCTCTAACGAGATCAGCTCATTGATGCCCGATCCACAAGAATTTACTCGTGCAACCAAACTGGCAACAAGGCCCCACCCTTTTACAGTTAAATCAACTAAGTGCAGCCGCCACTTCTACTCAATCAGCTTCCTTCTTCTCATTTCTCGCCTGTGGAACTCCCTTCCGTATACTTGCTTCCTCCAAGGTTACAATCACCAAGAATTTAAATGCAATGTCAATTCCCATCCGATGTGCACTTGACTCCAATCCTTCCCTCGTCCTTTCCACACCAACTAGTGTATCTTGTTCTTGTCCTTTCTCACTCTACCCTTGCAATTGTCTTCACATTGGTATTCCTATCCTTCTTCTGCCCTTTCTCCGACACCCACTCTAACTGGTTCGTCTTTCACTTCGATCACCCCCTCTTTAAATTTTCCCTCTTCTCTTATTTAACTCCCTGCGCACCAGTGGTTGTACCGCAATGTTTTGGGTGAAACGAATAAAAAAGGTATGAGAAACCTTAAAACTGTTATAGAAAACTACTCCGTATGCAGAGTATTCAGTATTAACTTCATATTAAAACACATAGTGTAAGATGACGACTCGAGTTAAGGGTTCCAACTATTTACACGTATTGAAAGGGACTTAAAATATGCGTCGATTCCAAATTAGAATTATATGATAGAATGCACTATTTTCTGACATACATAATAAGTTTAGTGAAGTTATGTTTCTAAAGTTGATAACTGAATAATTATACTATGAATTTATGAGAACAGTCCGATTAAAAAAGTTTACACCAAACTAATACATATATATAGCTAATTATTCATGTCTTGAAAATTAGATAAGATTTACTTTTTTTTCTACATAAAGTTTAGTCTCTAAAGAAATAAATGTTATGGCACTTAATTTTAGTCCATAAAAAGCAGAGAAATTTTGAACTGCTAAATTATAAACTGTTTAAAAACCATTTATAATAAAATAATAATAAATTATATAAACGTTTCAAACCAAAATATTAATCTGGAAACTAGTAATTTTTGTAAATATTTTATTCAAGTCTAGAATGTTATATGGAAAGCATACATTTTTCATTTTATTTTTAGCATGGCTATCTAAAAAAGACGAGAGTTACGAAATGGATGCCATATGGACACATGAAGAAGTCAAGAGGACATGTAAAAAACTTTACATAAAGCCGTTCCAGAAGGTCTTGCGAACAGAAATTAAGCTGCAAAAATGATCAACAAATCTAACCTCATCCAACACCTCTAACCTGTCATTTGTTTTTTATAACGATTTTTTATTTTTAAACATCTTTAAACGTCTTCTTTTTCTAATTAAAATTTACATTGTTTTTAGTGGCTAGAGATCGCATAACAACTTAAAAGTTTTTTATTTTATTTTATTGTTCGTAGCCCTTCGGATATTCTGGTTCGGAATCATGCAAACTTTTTCGGTATCCTTTGTTTTATTTTCAGATTGATCTACCACATTATATTCCTCATGTATTCCTGTTTGATGATGCACAGATATTCTTTTCACAAAACAAAATGCGTTTTCTCTTACGCCAGATTTTTCCATATTTTTTCTGATCAATATATATCCTGTTGTTTGTATCTGCTGTTTTTATGATACCCTTGATTATCACTAATGGGTGACGTGAAGAAACTCTATGGGTTTTTATCATAATACTTGTTCAATTTTTTCTGCTTTTCATGATCTTTTTCCCCTACATTTTCTGTGTCGGACTATGTTCTACCTTGTGCGATTTTAGGAAGTAATATTTTTTCCTCCCATTTACAATTCAGCAGGACGACCTCCTGTCGCAGTTAATTTTGTACTCCGGTAAGCCATTAGTGCAAGAAATATAACCGTTTTTTTTTTAATATACTTTTAAGTATTTGCACACCACTCTCAGCTTTGATATTTAATTTGCGGTAACTAAAAATCAGCATTCTGTTGTAAGCAGATCTAGTAACCTGACCTCAGTTATCCCTTATGATTTTGTTAGATATATCACATCTAGCAAAATCGTTCTTTAATTTGCGTATTATTTTGGCGCTAAATATAGAACGAAGGTAGATTTTTTCCAGATATCTTGGTAAATAATCAATGACATCTACGCACTAGCGTTTATTCCAGTAATAAATCCACACTAACAGTTTGCCATGGTCTCTTTGATAAGAATGTTGGTTTCAATGATTCATAAATTTTAGAGGAACTAAATTGATTTGGCTAGAGGAATCACATCTTTTGACAAGTTCTTTTGACATGATTTGATACCCCTGGACATCGAACTGATGCTTTCGTTTTTTTTTAAATATTTTCAAAAGTTAGGGAATTCAGATCGTAATATCCTGAAAGAGAAAACCAGATTAGACTGCTTCACCCGGAACATACTGCAAACGAACTCTCTTATTTTCACCCATTTAACTAAGAAAACAGTCGTTGATCCATTACAGTTAGCGATCAACTTCACATTAAACTTATATTCACTTTTGCATGTGCCGAAAAAAATAATAACAGCAGGTACATTAACACACCAAAAACAATACTTGAACAAACTTGCTGCTTCCGAGTTTATCATCTTTGGCGTCTCAAAAGCCAACACAGTTATTGTTCTTTCTATCAAGTCAAAACAAATACTAGTTTAATCTCGACTATTTCTGCCCCTTATTGCTCACCAAACACTGTTCACATGTTTTGCAGATGATCTTCATTCCCTGCTTACTTGACAGTTTTCAGAAATTTTTCAACTGTCCATCAGGTTACGTTATTGTTTTCCGCAAACCAAGATATCGTCAATTAGGACCTTTAGTCTTCTCAATCCTACAGAAATTCCGACATAGGGCGCTGGAAAATGTCCAAAGGATCGTCGTTTAACGGAAATGAGTCATGAAAGTTGCCAGTAAACGACCATTTCTTTCTAAAGAGATTCGATAAGACCTACTTCGAGCATCTGTCTTGAAGAATAAAATCAATTCTTGTAATTTTGGTATTATGTCATCCTGATTTGGTAGCATATAATACTCACATTAAACAATTTGCTTTAGTAGTTCTCAGCTATTTTCATAAAATGCGTTAGCTATTCGATAATGTCCTAATCTTTGAGTCGTTCAAATTACATTTCTGCTTTTGGTAGTATAGGAAATGTGATTTGTCACGCAGAAGATAAATCAGTAAGGTTTAGCATTTTCATGGAGGCCTATGTTTACGAGAGTTTCCTTTCATACATCCTTCTGCTCTAAATAGATCGTGCTTTAGTTATTCCACGATAAAAACGAGGCTTGATCTGTACATTTGAAAAACTTGCAATATTCTAAATATTTTAAAGAATAGAGCATGATTCTGTGCTCTGATATAAGTAGTAATGTTTCCTTTACAGGCTAATGTTTCTAATGGTCTCCTAAATATTCATCTAGTAGATTTTAATCCTGGTTTATCAGTTTTGGTCGTAATTACGTTTACATCAACTCAAATAACGACATTCATATTACTTGAGCACTTCCAAAATCAGCACTCATACAAATGGATAGCGTAAGTAAGCAGAGGATTAAATAATGATGTAAAATAGTGGTTAACCTTCTACTGTACCAATCTCAACAGTTTTGTAAGAAAATTCTTAACTATATTAAAAAGAAAAAATGTTTAGTAGATTTCAGGTGATTTTTTAAATTATTGTCAGATTTAATTTGTTAAATATTTATGGAAACCTGTGAATAAACTTCAACCGAAAATAATATTACATTTTTGGCCGATGAATACCAAACATTTTCTGTATGGAAACCAAATATTTTTACTATTATTTTAGAAGGACAAATATCAATTACCAACAGGTTGGTAGTAAGTATAGCAACGCTACCACACAAACTTCTTTTTCATCGCGATACATAGTATAAGACAGTGTTTCTAATCATCAACGTGGAAAGGATTGTAACTTGTAAATAGTTCTCACAACAAAAGTTTTAAACTTAAGAATAATTTACACTAAAATCCGTTCATATATTTCTCAATTATATCGATTTTTAAAAACCCTTCACGATAGCTATTCAAAATAATCAATGCTATGATGCGAAGCATTAAAAAACACAAGACCTGTAATAATACGAAATGTACATTAACAGGTGTTATTTGAGTTAGAATAGATGTTTTCGTTGTGAAATAGTCATATTGGTGTTAAACTGGAGTAGTTAAGAAGATTTGTTCAACAAAATTAATTTTAAAAAAAAACATAACTTTTTCCATGAGAATTTTAAACACCTTTACCATACATAAATCAAATAATACTGATTCCCAAACCGCAACAACTGGAAATTCATGACTCATTTGTTTAATAAAAGTAACAATAATAAAAGTATTAATAAAGTAATATTTTCAAGTAGAAAAACAAGTGTAAACGTGAATGATACAACACTATGATTAAATATTTTTGTCAGTGAGCTGACAAATTCTATGTAATTTATCAAATTAAACAATTATCACAAATGATTAAATACTGAATACGAAGCATTCGTCATTTTGGATATTTGCCAGTTTAATGAATAATTGCATGCGCTTTTCGGCAACGCTATTTTAAAATAATTCGAAAATGATTAAATAATGTGCATTTTATACCTGAACACTTTTTCGACCTAATGCACAGGCAGGTAATTGGTATTATATATTTAGAGAATAGTATACATATATAGAATATAAATATATGTAGATGTAAATGTTTTTACATGCCTGTTTGGTTAGATTTATGAATGTAGGCAATTATTTTAAATGGGCTACACCGGCATAACGGAAACCATTCAAACAAATAAATGCGCATGGACGTACACACACGCATACACACATGCACATAGATAGATAGATAGATAGATAGATAGATAGATAGATAGATAGATAGATAGATAGATAGATATGAACGCAATCAGATAGATAGATAGATAGATAGATAGATAGATAGATAGATAGATAGATAGATAGCTCTGAACAGGATGAGATAGATAGATAGATAGATAGATAGATAGATAGATAGATAGATAGATAGATATGAACGCAATCTGATAGATAGATAGATAGATAGATAGATCTGAACAGGATGAGACAGATAGATAGATAGATAGATAGATAGATAGATAGATAGATAGATATGAACAGACATAGATAGATAGATATACTTAACTTAATTAAACACACGCGAGAACATGCTTTTTTATGCGAATTTCTAATCAACGTGGCTCCCATTTAATAGATATAATGTAAACGTTTTCATGGTTATCTGCTAAAATTCTTTCGTATAGTGAGGGTCGTTTAAGTAATTTTGAATCATGTATGTTCTTAGTTACCACTAGAATGTAAATAATTATTTCACAAACTTCAAACCATTCGGACTTTTTACCTGCGTGCATCTTTAAATTTTACAGAGAAGGATAAAGAATTGATTAAAAAATTAATTGAGCGGAAATTTTCTGATCGGAAACGAGTTGTTGGTAAAAATTACCAACAACTCGTTTCCGATCAGAAAATTTAAAATAGCTCAATAGTAAAAATGTTTTAGAATGTTTAAAATAACTCAAAAGTAAAAAATAAATCTAAATATTGCCATAACAAAAACAACAATTCAAACGAAATGAACATCTTCTTTGAAAAATCTAAAAACAACACCCATAGCAATCTCACACACAAGCAAATACTAGCACTAGAAAACATCCGTAAGAACAATGATATAATAATAAAGGAAGCAGACAAAGGCAGTACTGTAGTCATTATGAACAAAACTTATTACCAAACAAATATTCAAGATATGTTAGGAGACGAAAATAACTACAAAGAAATCTACCAGAATATAGATGAAAAAATCATATCAAAAATAAAAAGCTCTGCCTTACATACAGTAGAATATTAACGAAAAAAGAAAAAGATTTCCTTGCAGACTTTACTTCAAAAATCAGTAATTTTTACGGACTTCTAAAATACACAAATCAGACACAATTAAAACAGCTATCCAGGAACAAAAATCGGAATACATCCACACCCTAGTGACCTCAAATTCAGACCAATCGTAGAAGGACCAGCCTGCCCTACAAGCACGCTGATCCATTTAATTGACAAATTATGACAGCCTTACATCACAAAAATAAAAGAGTTGCATCAGAGACACCATACATTTCCTGCCAAAAGAAGTAGACTCAGATATACTCTTAGTAACTTTTGACGTAAATAGCCTGTACAGCAACATACCCCATGAACTAGGAAAACAAGCCAGTACATTTTGGTTAGAAAAACACCCGGAAATAATTCCACACGCTTCACAAAAGTATTTATTTTACAAAGTATAGATCTAATTTTACACAACAATTCCTTCCAGTTTAACAACAAAAGTTATATACATATAACAGGTACCGCGATGGCAACAAAAATGGCAGCGACATATGCAACACAAAATTCACGAAATCGTGGAAAAGATTCCTGGATGACTGTTTTGGAAATTAACATGGGGGAACATAAACAAACTACACAATATATTACCACAACTGCACCCCAAAATCAAATTCACGCTAGAATATAGTTATAAAGAATTATCATTACGCAGGAGATATACGCAGGAGCGACACGCTGATTGAACAATATAATTTCTCTTCATCAAAGCAATATAAAAATTATTACGTAATAGGAAATTATATGTTTCCTAACATTTGCATGAATGTAGTGATGAAAAAATTCAGTGTTATACCTTTATGGAATCTGTTATACACAGATTATGAAATATTAATAATGCAGGAAGAAAGATTCATAAAAATACAAACCTTCGCTCAACAAAACAACATGAGAAACACACACACACGGAAAAACATACAGAAACACAGATGCATACACACACACATACACAACCCATATACATACACACACACACACCGATTCATAAGATAACTCCAAACAATAACAAAGAACCAGATAACCCATAAAAACAAATCTAAAACATAAAGTCGAAATAAATAAAAAAACGCTAACACGCACGCACACACACACACACACACACACAAACACACACACACACACCAAATTCAAAACACCGTCAAAGCAATAGAGAACAATCAAATGACCGATTATAAGATAAGCTGACTAGAAGACAATTTTAACATACTAAAAATGTCACTCCAGACCAAAACCATTTCAAATTGGGATAAACACTTGATTCATTCATCTGTATATTTATTTATCTGTATATCCATTTAAACACATGCTGATATGGAAAAAACAAACCATTCAACGTGCCAATATTTGATTTATTTTTTTATTTTGTTTTATCATATCACCCCGATCAAGGCGGTAACGCTACTGATGTGCAGGGGGCTACGTAAGAGTGAAAAGATTGGAAAAGAGAAAACCGGAAACCACATTCTAAACAGGGAACAAGGGATGAGTCTCTTCACCTGTTCACTAGGCGTGTGTGGAGTGAGAACCGGGAGATAGTTAGATCTATCTACTCCAATAAAAAAAAAATCTTTATTCTACTTTACTGATTTTATTAATTTTTAAAAAAATTTTTCGACTTACTTATTTATAAAACAACAACTTCGCGATCAAAAACAAAAGGAACTCGATACAAAAATCCAAAAAACTATTTGCCTGAAGAGAGTCAATTTTAGACTCGAAACACGAGTAGCATCACAAATAACATTATGGACACTTAATGTATCATAACATGTATAATAACAAAAACAATAAATATACACTTTAAAAAAATTCACAGCTTCTCACACTTTTTACTCTCTCTATATATAGAGAGAGAGAGAAAGAGAGAGAGAGCATGTCACACCACGCTTACGTCACTGTACGTGAAAATACTCAATAGATTTACGACTTATGATCCCAAAATGCACTCAACCCACTTTCATTTTTCCTTACTTCTAACAGCTTTTTTTTTAAGTATTTTTAATACGTTATTTTAGAATGTTTCTAAATATACAAATTGTCTCTACCTACCCTGATGATGACCTGAGAAAATAGAATTCTTGAACCATATTTTCTGCGCTTTCTTTCCAAATTAACATCAGAGAATTGCATACAAAATTTCCATTTCTTCCTTGAGAATGATTATTTCTAGCTAAATAGTATATATATATATATATATATATATATATATATATATATATAGTTTTACGGTATTCTATAAGTATAGAAAAAAGTGCTCAGTATCATAGTTAGAACGTATGTAATTATAAATCGAACATTGAAGTCAACATTCAGAGGCGACAGACCGTTTCATGCTAGGCGCTATCACTAGGCCTGATCTTTGCACCTAACATGAAACAGTCTGTCACCTCTGAATGTTGGCTTCAATGTGCAACCTATGAGTTTATATATATATATATATATATATATATATATATATATATATATAGATATATCATTTGTAAACAAATTATTACGCGAAATGGGTGTCTACCATGTGGTGTCTTCAGGCGAGTTGCAAGTAGAAACCTAGGTAGCGTAATAACTTGTTTGCAAATGAAAATATTCAAATGTTCTAAAATATAATTGTATTGAACACTTTTAATACAACTATGGACTGATCTAATTTTAAATTAAGTAATTAAATAATCAACAAATATATATATATGTGTATGTGTGTGTGTGTGTGTGTGTGTGTGTGTGTGTGTGTGTGTGTGTGTGTGTGTGTGTTCTGCAGCCTTGATTGGCAACCAGCCTATCACAGAATTTAATGGCAACTAGCTGAGGGAAAATCATCTGTCCAGTCAGTCATGTCACTTTCAAGACATAATCGCCCAATCGTGTAACACCTATGACACTTAACTGACTTATATAATTTACATGTGGGTGTACTTATCCAGATGTATATTTATTGATATCCATATCTATCTATCTATCTATCTATCTATCTATCTATCTATTTGTGTGTATGGATGTATGTGTGTGTCTAAATACTACACATTTTATTTTAATTAGTCCGTTGTATTTTTCAAAGAATGAATCATTTTCTAAATGGTATATAAAATTAAGCTTTCGCCTCACATATAAATGTGAAGTGAAATGTGTAATAAAGTGAAGGAAATGTTTAATATAAATAGATTCAGTAATTTTTAGCCTATTTTCTATTGGATTTATGATGGATTTCAACATTATTTGAGAAGGGCTAACAAATCTTATTACAGCTTTTGTAAATCTTTTTCACGTGATGTCTTCCTCAATTTTTTAATATATGCATATATTTAGGTATTTTGTGGTGCAATGGATATCACCTCAGAATGAGAAGTCAGAGAGTCGAGTTCGAATTCTAGTTGAATTCGATTGCATTCACTTAGGTGCCATTATGCCTGTGAAAGTTATGAATCCATATAATCTCTCTCCGGCTATGTATTGAATATCAGAACAGAATATGTTCTATATCATTAGTTGGGACCCAGTCTGATGCAGAAAGAAATGATAAACAACTACTAACAAACATTCTGCCCAGTCAGTCATGACATAAAAGAAACATGATCACCTAAACGTGTTTCACGTATGTCACCTAACTTACTGACTGATATATTTAAATAAGTAGCGTGATGAAGATAATGTTTACTGAAAATACTATACAATTTTCTTTGGTCTCATGATGTAGCTTTGGGTCTGTATAATTTTATGATTAATTAAGATAAAATTATGAAGAAACTGTATATATTGAATAAAAGTCAAATTAATCGAACATCGGATGATAACAAATCGAAATGTTCATATCATATTGCATTAGAGACCGGGAGAAAGAATTTGAAACTGCAATCCGTTAATATGTGAACTCGTCTTCCATTCATTTACAGTCATCGGTTTCCTTTAGAATGTTACTAAATCAATTTATCTCCTTTGAAAGATGCGTAGTCAAATTTTTCAGTGCTACTAAATTAGCATTAAAGTAGCTGATCTGTAGAAGAAATCGAGGCAACCTGAAATTGAACAGTTTGAAGAATTCTACTCATAATATCATTCATAGTTTCCGACAATTATATCATGATTATATTCCTCAAAAAAATTACCAAACTATATTGTATTTCTGCAAATTTCTCTCCATTTTTATTCTGCTAAATGATTTTTTTTACTTTAAACCTTGCATATATATTCTAATCAATGACTGAATTCTGCTCTCAGTTATTGTAGAAATAAACAATTCCCTTTTATATTTGAACATTCCTACTTCATAAAATGTTACATTTGAGCCAAATGCCCTCCTTCAAAAACATTACTGACGACCATAGATTATAAAATCTGATAAAAAATTTATTAAAAACGCTAGCAATTGTAACCGTATGAGTTTTGCCCATACAGATATCTTGAAATAATAGTATAAAATTACAGTTCTCGCACTGACGTAGTCATATAATGAGATGTAACAACATAATTCATCATTACTATCACTATCCTTCGAATATCCAGGTGTATATTTTAACTTTCTACACGTTTCAAGATAATGACTAATGACAAACTACTAAATGGTAAATGTTATCTGATATATATATATATATATATATATAGCGAGAGAGAGAGAGAGAGAGAGAGAGAGAGAGAGAGAGCATGACGCGTTTGTAACTCGGACCTTCAGTTTTCAAGGACAAATTCATTCGGACACCGTTTGTTTGTTTGTTTGTTTACCTTTACCTCTCGTCTCGCTGCGACGTCCATTTTGTTACTGTTTTTTAATTCTATTTTATTTTGTTTTCCTTTCTGTTTCATTCTTGTGCTTTCTAGCATAAACTATACTTCCTTTTGTTTTAATTTCCTGTCCTTTATCACGCCCTACTGTTTTTTGCCCGCTCTCGGCAACGTGATAAGGCCACGTGTGCGAGATTGTCCATTGGTGGAATCTTCAGATTCTTACTGGTGGTCTCTGTATCCACATGCACGTTTCACCTCACCGCCGTTTCATATAACTTTAGTATGTTATTTCATTCTTTTTAGCCCTTCCATCTCCTTGTATTGTAAATGCATTATTGTGACACAACGAATAGATGTTGCCTCTTTTCTTTGTCTTGCTCGCTCTTTCTAGCCTCAAAATAGATATTTTAGGAAAGAACTAAAGGCCATTTTGTCCAGAATTTGATCAGCTGCTTAGTCATCCCTTTACGATGTCCTTGCTGTAATTGCCTATTTCTTGATATAAACGCTGAGCTGCCTTTCCAGATTTGTTACTTTGTTAAATTTAAATTACAACTCCTGCCTCGCAGTTCTTAACGCCTTTACTGCTATATCAGCATGGTTGCTGGTAGGAGTGTTTAGCCTTTCCTTTTCTTCTTTGTTCTCGCTTGCTCCTTTCACTGTTTTAGCCTTTCCCTTTCTCTCTTTTATTTCTCTCTTCTTCATCGCAGTGAATCATCTTTGTATTGTTCATTTTTCTTTCAGATATTTTACCTAATTCGAGAAATAAAATCTTTCATTCTTCAATGAAATTCGTCAGTGTTTTCTTGCAAATTTGAGTTTAAACTGGCTGTCTACAGCAAGATGTTTTTCGACATTTTTTCCAGGTCAGCACATACCATTTGGTAACTTGTCTTTAGTCATTATCTTCAATATATATATATATATATATATATATATATATATATATATATCCAAGTGATAACGAACGAAGAAAATATTAACAACGTACAAAACATTAATTCAAAACAGTGCCCAATATAGAAATTGATCTATGAATATTTATAATTGAAGGTAACTATCATTATTAGCTACGGATAAGACATTGTTCCTTTGATGTCGAAACAAAATATACACATTTTGTAGGAAATTGTAATTTGTCAGTCAGTCAGTTAAGTGCCATACGTGATACACGCTTGCGCGATCATGTCTCGAAAGAGACATGACTGACTGGGCAGAAGATTATCCCGCAGTAGGTTGCCATTGCTTTCTGCGGTAGACTGGTTGCCGACCAAGGCTATAGAACCCAATCTGTCCTGCTATTTAACCCATAACTGGAAGGAAGAGACGGATTAATACCTTTCCCACGGGTACTTGCGCGTAAGTGAATACAATGGATTCAACTGGAATTCGAACTCGGCTCCACGGTTTCTCGTCCCGAGCCGATATCCACTGTACCACAACGCATGTTCTAAATTATATATATATATATATATATATATATATATATATATATATATATATATATATATATATATATATATATATATATATATATATATATATATATATATATATATATATATATATATATATATTGAGATTATTTTGCAAGGACCTGAATAAATGAATATCCGATTGATAAATATGGCGAATGGCTGTAGTAGCGCATCCACGACTAGCTGCAATAACATTTCCTGGTCACCAAATAAACGTAAGGTCTCGTATTTTCCTGTTGGAATGCAACACTCTCTCTTCCACAATTCTAGGCGATTTTTTTAATTACTGCCTTAAATTCGTTCAGTAGCGAGCAGTACTTTTCAGAATCAATTGACTGGTTGCTTCGCAGAAACACATAGTACAAGATTTCTTTCCAATCCCAAAAGATGCACAGCATGAATTTTTTAGAATGAAGACCTACACTTTTCGTAGCTATAATCGAATCCAGCCGCTTAACCCAATATTTTTTCGTTAAAATTATTTTAAATGATTCCTTTCTCTCCACCGTTACATTCTTTTTCAAAAAGGTTGCATTTTCATTGTGTTTATAGAGACAATCACTGATAAAAAGAATTATTTTTACTTAGATCATGCCTTAAACAAAACATCTTAGCGATTTGAGTTTAAAATCTTCAGTGAGCGCTCATAGATGATCGATTCAAATTTAGTATTTCTGCCAATTATCGCTTTGTGTAATGAATGTTATTATCAATCAATGACTTCATTTATTTGTTATCTTTGGTAAGGGTTGTCTGTCTGAGTAATCTTCATCAATAAGTTTACAATCATCGATACAGATCTTAACTATCAATTATACATATATACTTGCAGTATAGCCCGGCGTTGCTCGGGTGTAATGAAAGCTTTAAAACTAATCCATGGTCCTGGAGCTCAGACTCTTTGGACGTTGGCATGAAAGACTAAATAGCAATAGTTGTTTCCAGTTAAAGCGAAACCTTAGACTGAAAGACAACTGAACTGATGTAAGTCAAATTTTGATTTACTGGTATCAATATTAAATAAGATTGTTCGTTGTAAACAGAATGTTGAAGGCTAAATAAGTATTCTGAGTAAATGGTAACATGGCTGAGAGCAAGAACTACAATTATACCTACTTAGAAGCAAACACGAACCAAAAACTAAGATAAAAGGGCTGAAAACATGCAGACATACAGGCAGATAAACAGACACACACATAAACATCTTGCCTTTCATATATATATATATATATATATATATATATATATATATATATTATCGATTTTCGGCACTATTGTAAAAACTGCAACCTTGAAACTTCTGAATATCGTTTCTTATGTCTTTGTCTATGAGTGTATCAAATTTGATTAAAATTGGACAACTCCTTCTAAAAGCCGAATTTTTCGATTATCGATTTTCAATACTTATCAGGAGTACCTCGACACAAGATCTAGCTAAGTACACTGGCAGACACTTATAGTACAACTGTGTAAATTTTCAAGAAAATCGGTTCAGCCGTTTCGGAGTCTATAGGTAACGGATACACAGACAGAGACACAGACACACACACACACACACACACACACACACACACACACAGACACAGTTCCATTTATGAATACGTTTATTTTTATAAATATATATATATATATATATATATATATATATATATATCCAAGTGAAGAACGAAGAAAGAATTCTTAAAACGTCAAAAACATTAATTTGAAACAGTGCTCGATATATAATATATAGAGCTGTGAATATTTGTTATAAATTATATTTTAGAACATGTGCATAATCATTCTATATATATATATATATATCCGCTACAAAGTTACGATTGTTTCGACATTGAAACGTCAATGTCTCTTCAGGTGGTGTGTAAAGTAAAGGAAATCCTCTTTCATTATATTTATTTAGTTTTGTTAGAGGTGTTGGTGGGGGTTAGTGATAGGGGAATAAGTCTCTGGCAGTCGGAATTTTTGGAGAGGGTTTTTTACCTGGTTGATTAATGAGATTCTTTGATTTCTAGACAGTTGTAAGTTTTTATTATCTAGTGACTAAACTATATCCTTATGAAAAGCCAGTAGTGGTTGGCGCGGACATATTTAATTTAGGCTGTGTCTTTATAATTAATGTAAGTTTGTATATTTAATCTTAACTTTGGATTTAGGGAATATATTTTTTCTATTAATTTTTTAATTTTTAATTATTAATTATAACATAGTTTGGAAACCATTTTTTCTTTTAATTTTTAATTTTAAATTTCTATTCCTATATCTAGTCAATAGTGTATGTGGTGGGGTTTGTATTTAAGGTAGTAGTTGAAGTTTTTTGTGTGTTAAGGACAGTATATACAGTATATATAATTAATCTAATTATGGTTATTAACTTTACTTTATAATTTAGTGAATCGATTACTTCTATAAAATTCTAAATTTTATTGAGAGAAAAATTTCTAATTTAATTATGAATATTAAACCTTACTTTAAAATTTAATAATTCGATATTATTAGAGAATTTTTTTAAAAAATTTTATATATATATGGGGTCTAAGCTCTGGCTATTTTAGTATTTTTTAGCATGATTGTAATCTTAGTTCTCTAATGTGCTTGCAGTTTACTGTGGTTTCATGCCTCTGGTTTAAAAGCTTGTTATTGTTCATATATTATATTGAAAACAAGAGTTTCGCCATTGATAGTAGGTGCACTTGGAATGATAAAAAATGTAACAAAACAACACATTGAAAGAATCCATGGAAACCCCAGCTTAAGAGAAATACAAAAAATGTCTTATTAAGTACAGCCCACACACTAAGGATAACTTTATCTATGTAATGCTAGGGATGATGGGAAAGATATAAAAAACATGAAATGGAGCCATAACAACACGCCACGACCTGCCTTATGTCTTTCCGCAGACTTGGTTAGTAGTGCGACCATAGCAGAAATAGAATTATGATGAAAAATGACATAATAATAATAGTAAATATTATTATTATTATTATAGCAATATTAACACATTACTATTACCTAATATTTCTAATCATCAAAAAATTGTCGGATTTTACTTATCTCCCTCTCTAAAAATAATGCACTAGTGAGTTAAGCATTTCCAGCTTCTTAGCTTAGATATTTAAAACTAAAATTGGTATGAAACTTACTAATTAATAAATCCAAAATTGTGTTCCTAAACTTTTAGCCTAATATATATACACATATATATTGTGTGTGTGCGCGCGCGTGCGTATGTTTGCGTATGCGTGTGTGTGTGTGTGTGTGAAATGAAATGTTCTCTATTCTATAGATATATAACCGCAAGCTCTTTGTCATGTCATGTCATATAAGGGAAAAAATCCATACGGTGCATAGCATTATATAATCTGTTTCTAATTATATAGCCATCAGCATGGTCAGCAAGAAAATGGTTAAAAGTCGTGCGTTGCACTATAATTCTTATATTTTTACAGGAGAAAGATTATTCTTTAAAAATTCAGGATGTATTACGCAACTTTTTTTTAATTATAGAAAATGTATTAAGTCGATTTTTAGGTTGGATATATTACTTGTCGTTTTTTGCACAACCTTAGAAAATTACATCATCCTCTCTTTATTTCTCTCTCTGTCTTTCTCTCTCTCTCTCTCTCTCTCTCGCTCTCTCTCTCTCTCTCTCCACACACAGACACACACACACACACACACACACACATATATATATATATATATATATATATATATATATATATATATATATATGTATAAGGAGTGAGTGAGTAGTTGGTAGACACAGAGTGTGAAAGAAAGCTTCGTGCTTAATAGAACGGATCTATAAACGAAAATTGGACAATTATCAACAAAAAAACTTTTTTCGAATATTTGGAGATGTTTTCTTAAATATACCTTTAAAATTATATAATTTGATATGCAAATGTTGATAGCATTATATACATATACACAACTCTTACACGTATATTTATATACAAAATATGCATGAGCAAAAACACACGTATATGTGCAGGTATAGATAGTGGCTAAGAACAAGAAATCGGGAAGCAAAATACGAATCCCAGTTGAGAATGTTACTAGATTGTTGAATAGTAAGACAGACTAGCTTTACTTGGCCATAATTATTGAATAGTAAGGCAGACTAGCTTGAGATGGTGACAAATGGTATTTGTTTATATTTCTGAAATGAGGTAATATTTACACTATTTATATTATTCGGAACATTGTCCTTATCTTGGTTGCCACTTGTACGAAGTTTCACTTGTTGTGCTCTCCGGTCTTCATCTATAAATTTTGAACAGAACCCATTATTACGATCCCTGTATGTACATCCTTCTCATTTCTTGGTAGCCATTACTCTTTTGGTAATCATGAGTTTGGTAGTCATGAGTTATCTCCCTCTAATCAGACTCTCTCAATTACTTGTTCACCACTGCTATAGACTGGTATTGAAGTCACAACTCTTTGGGTCAAGTCACTGGAACTAAATACTATCTATATTCACTAGGCCAACAGCTGAATTTCTGAGTCTTATAAACCTAATGTTCAGTGACTATATTTTACCAGAGTTCTTGTTGCAATGTTTGATCTTAATGTTTTCTCTAGTGAAATTCATGTTAATTGTTATCTCTAGCAATTATTACCAGAGTTCATACTGCGATTTTTTTATGTTGACAATTGAATAACTGAGGATAGTCGATTAGAAATCTTCAGGACAAAGAGTTATCCACAAGTTTCTATTTTGTGTAGCTGGTATCAATTTTATCTCATTTTACTAAAGCTAACCCGCCTCCCCTTATCTCATTGTCAGACAAGCTTGTCAGTTAATTGGCTCGCTGCCTTCAAATATCAATCTTGTCCTTAATCTGATCCATGAGTCCTATGTTTTTTTCAAACCCTGTTTCTTTATTATGCGTCCAAGCCATTTCAGTTTTCTTTTCCTGATTCTGAGTATGAGTTGCCGTTTTCTTTATGAATTCGTTGTTTATTTCTTGCCTCATCCATGGACTGTTCAGTGTTAATCTTGAGAACCATACTTCTCTAGCGTGTTTCGTTATTCGTTGGAAGATTTGCCAGAATTAACTGTCACATCAGAGGATGGATATCACATAGCTATCCATATCTCTTTTCTTTGTTCCTATCGAAATGAATCCGTTTAAAATTATGTCATGTTATATCTATTACAATTTGTTTATGAGTCAATGTCCCTGTCTTACAATTATCTACCATCACTTCATATTATTTGCACTTAATGTTCTGAGTTTTCGATTGGTTTCAATATTATCATGGATAAAATAATTGTCAAGGTTCGTTTAGATATTGCTGGCATCTTTGCGAGGAATGTCAGGCTTTTATCATTTGTGATGTAACATGAATTTTGTTATTTGAATTTTCAAACATTGTGATATTGCGTGAATTTGACGTGTTGTGGATTCGAAAAATTTGAATGATTCTTTTGAGTGACTATTTCTGAAACATAGACGGATGTATCATTGTGTGTTTATTGGAGGTGGGAACGATGGGAAAAACTTGGAGAACGCCTTATCGATCTTATGCGATTAAAGTTATCGACGATATTCATAAGTTTAAACGAGAGGAAGGAACTGAATATTGCGACGACCATTGTCAATGGTATTTGAGATATCTAAGGGGATCACTACCCTGATGAATACTTTTAGGGACCTTGGCATTGGACCTGAAGGAGCGATATCCAAACTATTTCTCCCGCAGTTGTTTGTTTCTCTTGAAATGTTCAACAGCATTTTGTATAATAAACTAAATGAGTTTCCTAATAAGGATGATTATTATTAATTTACACTCACCTAATTTTTAATCAATGCTATACTGGTGACATCACCTATAGAACAAGGAAACCATTTCTCCTTAATGTAGCTGTTACACAACTTTTCATTGATTAGAGATAAATCTGGGTCAAAGTTCATAAGTTTACCCAGGCAAGTGGGTTTTGAATAGTGAAAGTTTTAGATGAGTTTGTAAAGTTTGCAAACGGAGACAAATATTACACTGTAAGTGAAAGAATTATGGTAGGTGACGGTCTTGGTTGTTTAACGAGGATGGTGAGTCTTTGTTGTTTAATGAGGATGGTGAGTAACACGAAATCTCTGTTTTAGATTGTAATGACGTATTTATCATTCTAAATGACCAGCCTTTAAATATATCATAACAACTGTTGAAAAATGGGTGGCATACAGCAATGTTTAGCGTAAAAGGTACTGCATTAACAAATATCTGCAACATGTTTATAAAAGTTGGTCAAATTACGTCCAGCACTCGTCAACAGGATATTTCTCTCCTCCATCACAATGTTAGACCGCATACAGTAAAGATAAGAACGGAAAAATGTTGGAACTCTGTTCGTTCATTCCCTTGAACCAAATGTAATCAGATGACTTTGCATGACTTTGCACAACACATCCATAATGAAAACGTTCACTACCAGTAGTAGCATCGCACATGGAATGAGAATGATATATCTTATAGCGGGTTATCCATTCTTTTCCAGTTCATAGTGGGAGTCCGTTCTAGTGAAGGGTAATTGTATATTGCTGCAGATTAACGGAATTTGGTCTCGTTTTAGATAGCCCACTATAAGTCATAAATTGAATATAAATCAAGAAAAGCAAATTGAGTTGTAAAATAACATTTTATATATACACATATCAATTAAGGTTTTTTAAAATTAAAGTAATACTTGAAGTATAGGTCCAACGGACGTTACAATGTTCATGGCAATAAAATACTGAAAAGAGAATTAATGCTTAGGAATGTGAGAGCGTTGTAAGTAAGGAATGTCTTTGATATATTCGCACCTTAGGTCAGTAAGTAGTTTTGAGACAGCGAAAAATAAGATGAGAGTGGCAAGGAAGGCGAACATAGTGAGCCGCTTGGCTTGGGTCAAGGGGGCTACTAATTACATTCGTCTTTCTCGCGTCTGGGTCTGTCTGTCTGTCTGTCTGTCTGTCTGTCTGTCTAGCGATGCTTTCTGTATAGGCTTTTTATATCTTCTTTTTGGATCGCAGCAGATCATTTGGGAATTCATATCCGTATTTGATTCTGGGCTTCCCATTGGCCGATAAATACAATTCGTGTAGGCTCGCGAACTGGAAATTTAATATTTAATTAATTTTTATTTTGCAACCGAAACATCTACGCGAATCCAGCTTTGCGCCGTCGAATTTTGGTCATTTGCATTTTGGTTGTGAGGGTGCAAACACCCGGTCCTTCACTTTTGCTCGGTCGGTATCACCACACTCTCCAGTGGTCGGAATAAAGTGTTCGGTTCGAAATTCTTAGTACCTCAAGAAAGCCGGAGCGTACAACGGCCGAAACGTCGTAATAATGGCAATAAAGATGAGAACAATATTCCGAATAATGTTAATAGTCTCCATCGAAACCTGTATAGTTCTATTAACAAGAAATCGAAAAGTTGCTTGATAAGTGACAACAAGTCATTGCACATGATGGACAAAATACAATTGAACAACTATTATATTTTATTTTTATGAATAATGATGATAAACGCAAGCGGAAATTTTTATGACACACCTTAATATATTTCGCGAATTTATATGACGTAGACGAACATAAACTATTTTCCTGCATGCCTTTATTGATCTATTTTTATGCTATTTTAAATTAAAAACCGGTTCTTGCTTTCATAAAGAAAGGATAAAGCAAGGAAGGCTAAGTAAGCCATATTTTCTAAATTCTTGTTAAACGTTTATTTATTCATGACATGCGAAAATGATTCATGTGAAACAGAAAAATTCAAAAATACCAACGAAATCAAAAACATATCTTAGTTTTTTTTAATTTATTTTATGCACAAACATTTTGTGTAATAATATGACTTACAAACACGAGTGAAAACGATTCTCATATTTCTGGCATCTGAAGAACGGAAATGAAAATAACGGAATATGGATTATAAGCGAAAGGTTCGTGACATATTTCATAATGTATTTCAAGAGTGCGCATCAAACTGCGCGTCAAAAACCATTCCAATTTGTTAACCTCAAGCAAAAGAGAAATGAAGCTATAATTTAATTTAGAAAAAAAAAAGGGTTTTAGCGATAATAACGATGATGTAAAAAATAGTGTCGTCATGAATGAGGAATTAATTAAGAATTATGCCAACAGATATATTAAGCTAATGCAAATAATGCTATTTTTCACTCAGGTTTTTAATGAAATGTGTGTTAATACACAGAAAATCTGAGAAGTGACATTTAGCTTTGCTTGTATGTGTGAAAGAAAACTTTCGAATAAAAGACTCAAGTAAAATTCAGAAGCTACGAAAATACGTCACGCATCATTTAGTATGATATATTGCGTTATTTTTCAATTGTATTTCTTCTAATGTCAGGAATGACTACTAAAAATCTATCTTCCCGAAATATATAGACAAATCTTATAAATGCCTGCTGAGAGTTCTTCCTAATCTATAAAAATTAATAACTATCGAAATTGCAAACATGTTTTTTTCTCTTGCTTTTCTCCCCATTGAGGCCGGATGTGTCACAAGCTCGTTTTTAAAGTGGTAACTCCAAGCCCTTAATCATGGGCAAATTTTTTCCGTAGACGTTACAAAAGGCAGGACTTGGCTCATCTTTAATTTTCTCAGACAAAATTCTGCCCTTCGGCATAGACTCGTCTGGGTTTCTCTCCGACCATGGGCAGGCAATCTTACTGTTTTTTAATCTTTTCCTTGATATTACACGGTGATAACCACTTGACTACATCCTTTTTTTGTGAACATTTTACTTCGTTGTTTAATTATAGTTGCTTTGTTTTACCTTGATTTTTTCTTCCTCTTCTAATTGTTATTAATGTTGTTAACTCCGTTTAACCAAACACACTATTTCAACAACAGCTCCTATGGCAGATTCATTTGCAGAACTAAAAACAAAGAAAATATTGGTTTTATGTACGGAAGCCTATCAGAAATCTACTAATGAAGATTATTTTAGTGAGATTCGAAAATAATTTATCTGAAATTAATACAACCTTGAGAAAATATGACTTATCAACGTTTCAATGAGCAACTGTTCTATTCGAATGTTTAACTAGAAAAGAATAAGTATTTTTGTTAAAACAATCGACTGAAAATATTATTATATAAAAGCATATGTTGCCTTTGCAATATCAAATTATTACAGAACTGGAATGGGAAGTCTTTTCCACGAGTGATCTACTTTGAGATCAGGAACCATGCAACATCTCGTTAGCATTTCTTTGATTGTCAAAGATTTAAAAAAAAGAAGTACCCGTAATTCTGAAAAAGAAAAAAACAAACACAGATTGATTATTTTAGAAACTAATTCAAAGATTCCGTGAAAGTGGGTGTAAAGAAATGAAAATATTTCATTACTATACAAAGATATACGAAGTAAACATGAAGGTAAACGTAGTAAGTGAATTGTAATGTTCTTTACCCTGATATATCAGCATTTTTTCTGTTATATAGGGTCTGATGGAGAATTTTCGATCTAAATTACACAAAAATGAAAATAGCATGGACATCTGATATTAGCAGATACATTTACTACAATTACACAAAAAATATCTTCAAACAATAAAAAGTAAATTGTTTCAATAAAATTGCTATTGACTTGACGGCTTTTGAATCTTCTGTAACTCCTCTGAATGGTCTCCTGATTTGAGTTGTTAAATGCTGTCCTTATCCTTCCTTTCAATTTATCTTTGATGCTACAAAGAGTCTTTTTTTTTGTTTCTCGCCCCATATATAATAACCAAGATGGTTACAGTCTGGGGAGATTAGATGGTCAGAGGTAATGGGGGATATGGTCGCAGAAATTATCTGACAGCCATGACTAGGTTCTCCTACTTGTATCGCTTGGTGAAGAGTGCTGTTGCCACAGATATGTCCTTTCAGGCAACCACTTGACCCTCTCAACGAACTACACTCAATGTCCTGGATGTAGGCTTACTTGTTGAGTCTGAGGCCCTGCGATAAGATGAATGAAGGCATAACTTCGCTATTGGTAGTGATTACGGTAAACACTTTCGTAAATACCATCAGACACATCCAACACTTTTCGAATCGTCTTCATTGTTCTCATATTGACACTAAAATACTCTAAAATGTTCCTTTCAAAGAGTCTGTTCTTTGTTACTACCTTAGTGTTCCCTGATAGCACAGCGGCCATATTTACACTCTAACAGTAGAAATTATATATTAAAACTGTACTTGTCTTTCATTTATTTTGTTAACTTTCCTACTGTTTTGACTTTCTTAAAAGCAGTTTTTACTGCGTCCCAGATATTATCTTCACTCGAATATTATTTTCCATAATTTTATACATCTCTTTTAATAATATTCCACATTGTTTATTGGATAAGTATCTAGAAAGATATTCGTCTAACATGAATATCTTGATGTCTTTGAAACATTTATGTGAATAATAAACAAATTGACAGAATGGGAAAACATAATATCCTTTATTCGTGCTTCATATTACTCTGAAACGGAGTTAATTTGAGTAGTAATTCAAATTGAAAAAAAAAACATCGCTAACCTATCGTCATTTCTTTTCGTGAAATTCCAGTTACGTTCTCATTGTTTCCGTTGTTTTCAGCAGTATAATACACATATGAGAAAAATCGGTTGATAATCCGTAAAAGACATATTTTCAATGAACTTAAAAAAATACTCTGGATTTAGCCATATACTAGCATCAAAATGAATGGAGACGTAAATTTCATTAGCCACAATATCATTACAAAATATTACTTAATCACATTTGTATTTGTTGACAATGTCTGTAAAAGTGCCAATCTCAAAGCCCGGTCAACAGTTCCATTCAGTTTAACTCTATATTCATTACAGACCATTAGGGCTGGGAACAAGTTTTCGTGTAAGTTTTGCACAACTTAGTTTTCTATATCTCTGATTCTATGTAGTCTTAATTATTTCATATTTTCAGCCAATATTCTGTATATTCTCTCAGTTTAGTAGCGAAACAAACTTCTTGAAATATTATTTTTGTCAAAACATTTGTTATTTACTACACTTTTAATCGTTTTCATTTTTGTCACATCCTCAAGGCCAGCATTTTCTTCTTATATTGTCAAAATTTTCAATTTCTTTTCTGATTTTTCTATCATCACGTTCGTTTATTCGCAATTCCCAAGGATAGCTTCAAATCGCTTAATAATTTTACCATTTATTTTTCTGTTTTGACATTAAATATATATATATATATATATATATATATACACAACATAAACATGTATATATGTGCGTGTGTATATTCATATGTGATAAAATAAAGGACAGATATATTGTAGCAAATGTTCGTCGCCAAGTTATTGTGGCTTGTTAGGGCAAGTAAGAATGGTATAGAAACAAAAGGTAGGTTTGACCAGTGTTTTAGAATAACGGAAAATGTATACAATTATGATTGTTAGTAGTTAGTATATGGAAGTGTACGTCCGAACGATTAAGTTACACTACATCTCTACTACATCACGATTGCATCTAGACTGCCTCTCCGGATTTCATGCATGTTAAGATTTATTAAAGGAGGAAGAGTCTATTCGCTGTAGATATGTACAATAACAAAATAGGAAACGTATCTCTATCAAACATATTTCACTTCTATTAAAGCTTCTTCAGAGATGGAGAGAAAAAATGAAAATACACAAAATGCTAGTGTGTTATGATTTTTGGTTAGTTCTGATTGGTCAGTACAGAGTCACGTGTATGAAAGCAATAGAGGATTTTAAAATATATTCCGGAGAAATATTTTGAACGGTAAAGTATGAACAATTTATGTGTGTGTTTGAAAAGAAACCCTTTTCAATTTAAATGTATGTTGGAAGGTAATTTTCGTTAAAGTTTGTTTGTGTTTGAGTGAGTGTGGGATGAAAAGTCTGTGGGTATCATTTCCGGGGAAGTCGGTGAAATGTAGCAATAAAATGTAGATATTTTGCGATGGTTTTGTATTTGGTTTGATATTTTAGTTACGTATATATATATATATATATATATATATATATATATATATATATAGGCATTCTCAGACAGATCTGTTTCGCTGTATCACAACTCATCAGTACGGTTAAGCAGCTGATTACTTTTTACCTAGGATTGAAACCCGACCGAATTGGCGTTAGTCGGCGATTCTACGGGCTCTCGGTAGAAGGAGGTAAACTTTTTAGCGTGTATATTATCAATATACATGTCCAATAGTTGAGAGTGTTCTAATTCATTGCTGAATGAGCGATGCGTAAATGCCAGTGTAGCTACTGTTTTGCAAAGTCTACCATTCTTCCAGAGTGCTCAATCAGGGCGATGTATATCTTTATGTGCTTGTGTGTGCGCGCGTGCATGTGCCCGTGTGTGTTTGAGGGTGAGAGAGATAGGAATGATGTTGTCACTGCTTTGGGGGTCGGAGAGATTCAGCTAGTTGCGATAAACTTGGTTTCGTTAGAATTTTTCATTAAATTATTTCATAGGTGTTTTTGAAGATGGAATGCGTTTACAAATTCTGTTGGAGTGAACTGCATCATGGTGGGCTTTTTCTCGCAAACTGACTCTACTATAACGTGCAGTCGACAAAAGTAAAAATAAACGCGATTGCGTGAATTTATATATATAAAATGGCGAAATACATTGCATTATATATATATATATATATATATATATATATATACACTACCGACTATAAGTTTGGGGCCACCCAAAATTTTAGCAGAATCAAATTCGCCGAGGTTTTATTTTTTGTTATTTTGATGCAGAATTAAAAAAGTATTCTTTTCGACTTCAAAGTAAACATTTACTCAGTTTGCTACTTGGCTCTTCTTATTGGGCTCAAGTTTTTGCCGAAAATTCAAATTTATTCAGATATTATAATTACGGTATAATTTATTTTTCTAAACCATATTACTACGGTATAAATGGCAAGGAAGAAACAGATTAGCATTGCAAAAAGAGCTCAAGTTGAAATTCTTTAAAAAAAAGATATTCTGAAAATGTTATCTCTAAAAACTTAAGCCTATCAAAAAATGGCGTGCATTAGTGCTTTTAACGACTTGGTTAAAGTGAGTTAAACATTGACAAAAAGATGTGGTAGGCTCAGAGTAACATCTATTGTAGAGGATAGGCACATGATCATATCTAGCAAGAGGAAACCGCTCTGGAATTAACAGCTAAAATGAATTCTACCCGGCAACACCCAGTATCTGTTACTACTGTTACGAGACGACTTCATTCAGCTGGGCGTAAATACTCTGTAGCAGGTAAGAAACCACTATTAAAGAAGAAGAATAAGGGATAAAATTGATCGTACGTTTCGAAATAAACTTCCTAAAAATAAACAAATGTTGTTTAAATGCTTGTAGGTTGCTTGGAAATCACTTTCACCAACTTATTATTGGAAAGAATGCCAAGAATTTGCTCTGCAATAATAAAGGCTCTTGATAGTATCTTTGATGAAAGGAAAATATGAAATAACTTTAATTAAATTTGTAATTACTCTATGCTAATTCTGGCTTTAATTATTGTATAATTGTGAGCAACAATGAAATATACCTATATTTATTCATCTAAGACATGTAATTTGTTATTTCTTGCTTTCTCTTAGAGAATAAATGTAAGTGGTCACAAACTTATGGTCGGTAGAATATATATATATATATATATATATATATATATATATATATATATATATGCATTGTACCTATTAATCATGTCTCACAAACAAATAACATACTAATATACTTATAGAAAAATGTTTTTTTAAAATGAAATTTACACGTCATATTTGTCACGAAGACTTAGGTACATTTTGTAAGCCCTTACTATCGTATCCTGTTTAATATCAATTTTATTTTGGAAGCATTAACTCGTAAAAAAAATTCAACCATTGTAGAACAACGTTTCTGCTCATATATTTTTCTCCTATAATTCTATTTCTGTTTTTTTTTTTGTTACTGTCACTTTTCTTTTCTATTTTGCTCCAGTGAATGCAATTTTTGCTATATTTCCCGTAATTACATGTTTCATTAAAACTTCCGTTATTTCTTACTTTTAATCTTTATTTTTCTGTTTTTTTATTTCCTTCTCTACTTTGCCTTTGGATTTCTACTATCTATATTCTGTTCCTTTGTTTTCCTTCTAACTTATTCATGCAGAAGTTTATTTGAAAGAATATGATTTTGCACGATGAACGCTTTAGGTAACAATGAAATTTATTATATTTGAAACAATTTCTCATTTTTTCACTAGAATTAGTGCTTCTACTGGGATTGACAATTACATATGAGAAAAAAAATATCAGAAATCATATATCTAAATATAAGAACAATTTACTTAACTTATTTATACTGAGAAACAGTACGTATTCGAAAATATAATTTTAGGAATGAATTTTGTGATTATTCAGAGCAGTTTTCCAAAATTAAACACGTTTGTTGGTTGAGAAATAGAGGAGAGGTACAGATCTCAATTTTCCTCCAAAAATTAACTCGACCTCTATATTTCCTCTTCGTGCTAACCTAATATATATATATATATATATATATATATATATATATATATATATATATATTAATATTCTGAGTGAAATTTTTTTTGGAACGGGGACTGATGAAGAAGCGTGTATTTTTACAGATACCTTTATCATTTTTTTAATATAACCGTTTATTACGTGATGTGTTGCGTTCTCTTCTTTCTCTCTCTCTCGCTATCTCTCCCTCTTTCTATAGATATATACATATAATAAATAATATAATTTCTATTCATATCTTTCTTTTACTTTTGTTATTCACTGTTCTTGTTGATTTACTTTTTTTATATTCTTTTAATGAATCAAGTTTTTTTTGTTTTGCCTTCCAGAAAAATATTTATAGTTATTTTTTTTATTTATTTCTTCCCTTTCCGTATAATATATTTCTCTCGTTTTCATATTTTAATTATATATTTCATGCTTTGTCTTTATTATCTTTTTTTTTACTTTCCCCAAATTTATTTCCTTCCATTTTTCTTTCAGTTCTTGTTTTCTTTTGCGTATTTTTAAGTATATTTAGTTTATTTTGTATTTTCTTTTTGCTTTTCCATTTTATTTAAATCACTTTCATTTCTGTTTTTCATTTTTCTTCATTATCCATCATATTCTTAAAAATTACTTTCTCTCTTTTTACTCTTATTTCTATTTTCCTTTTTCTTCTTTTTTCTCTCATTCTTATTATTTATTTTTCATTTATTTTTAAATTTTTCTTCTATTTCATCTTTTATCTTCCTCGTTTCATTTTTTCTTTATTCTGCCTTTTTTGTCTTTCATTAATTATCTCTTCTTTTTCTCTCTTTTCTTTTATTTCGATTTTACTTTTTTCTCTCCTTTATCTTTATTCACACACACACACACACACACACACACACACACACACACACATATATATATATATATATATATATATATATATCACACGCTATAATCTTTCTCCGCCGTGCATCGGTAACTTAGGGGTTAGAGCACGTGTCACATCGGTCGAGTTCCTATACCAGCTAGAAACAATCGGATGTCTAGCTGCTCTGATGAGCTGTGATACAACGAAACAGATCTGTATGCGGATGACTATATATATATATAGTTTAGAAGAAAATTTAGATATTCTACAATTTCATGGGTAATACGTATTTCGATGCTGACCTTGCGGCTCGTCAGACCCAAATGATACAACAGATAATCTTCAAAATACTCCCGAAAATCATTTCACATAGACGCCCAGGTGTCCATATTGAGAACAGACATTTGTAACGGTACCTCGGTCATTCGAAAAAAAAAAACTAAAGAAAAAATGAAAAAATATAGACAATTAATAAATGGAAAGGAGGGAAAGAATGGAAAGAGATAGAAATGGAAAGAGAACGAACAGTATACAGAGAAATGAAAATTAACGTCATATATCGACACAGCGTCTATATATATATGTGTTTGTGTGCGAGATGAAGGGAAATAGCATTTCACTTACTCAAAAAGTTTTTCTAAATCACTGGCAAAACAGGTACTAAGAGAGACAGTGAAAACAAATTCTTAATAGAAGAAAAATGTGGAGAGTCATAATTTCTAACGTCTTGAAGAGACATTGCCCATAGAATAAAAAGATGAAAAATCTATCTAATAAATGTGTTACAATATTTCCTAATTCTCTGTCTTCTATTAAATTATCCGAGACAAATAAAATGAACAAATATTTAAATAAAAATAATGATATTTTTCACTAATATTAATTTTTGACAACTTGACAATCTCCTCACATATAAAAAAAAAGAATTGAAGCAACAGAAATGTGGTTATATGAAAGTATAAATAGAATAGCATTGGTTAAACATTTTAAAGAAGATTTCAATAAAAAAGAGACAGTTAAAATTCTGGAAGAGAACGTTGATGGTTCTAGGGCACATAATGAGGAAAGATATCTGAGAAAATTGTGTGTTTTGAGGGCAAGAGCAACAGACAATCCAACGAATAGTCTATCTAGTGAGCGTGAGTAAAATTATATTGGAACAAGCTTCAGAAGAGATATCAAAAGTACGGATGTGCGTTGTGGTGCAATGGATGTCGGCTAGAAATAAGAGATCGGAGAGCCGAGTTTGAATTCCAGCTGGTGTAGTTTTATTCACTTATCTGCCATTACCCTTTGGGAAAGATATTAATCCATCACTTGTCCTTCTAGCTATGGTTTAAATAACAGGACAGATTGGGTTCTACAAACTTGGTTGGCAACTAGTATCTGGAAACTTTTCCAGTCAAAGAGATCTTTCGAGAAATGATCTGCGAAATTGTGTATTTTCTATGGCATTTAACTAATTGATGAAAAATGCAACATTTATTATGACCTAAAAACGTCAGTAAACTATGGAGAGCCATTATTAATAACTTACTTAAGGGACACAGCTCGAAGGCGAAAATAGAAGATGTTTCAGTCGTTTTGTTGTTATCAGCATAACACTAGAAACTAGCAAACGGAGGCTCATAGTGTGACGAAATAAGAGTGGTTCTAGTGGTGTCAGCGAACGACATCATCTCAAAGGAAAAATCACGTCGAAAGAGATCGTCGAAATGAATCACTTAGGAGATTCTTGACCGAATCAAAAAAAAAATGATAAGATATGGGATGAAATACAAGAAAATAGACAAGGAATTTAGGTGAAAATGTAGACAGGCTAAAGATAGATGACTAAGAGACAAATATGTCGAAGTAGAGAGACTGAATGCGACAAATAGTTATGATATGCATAAAAGATAAAGGAACTAAGACAAAATATCTGCTCAGCAACAAAATGTATAAAAGCAAAGGACTTTCTCAAACTAGAAAAAGAAAAAATACATCAGAGATTGCATGAGTATTTTGCTGATCTCTTCCACGATAAGAAGAGAGAGCAACCAACAACAGACAAAAATATCGATAGACCAGAAATATAAAAACCTAAGTGAAAGCGGCTATGGCCAAATTGAACAGAAATAAAGCAGCAGTACAAAATGGGATTTTAATAAAAATGTTGACCTCCTTAGAAGGCTTTGGTAGTCTCACAGAAATAATAAATGAAATCTACAGCAGCGGCAATATACCGGAGGACCTAAGCACATCAGTTTTTATAGCACTACTGAAGAAGCTAGGTGCAAAGGTATGTAAACTTTACGGAATCAGCGTAAAGAGACACATAAACTCATTATCCTGATTCTGATAAACAGAGCGCGTAGCAGAATTTGCCCAGAGTTAGAATAAGAAAGTGTGACTTTGTTAAAGATATCGGAACAAGGAATGCGATGTCCAAGCTCAAAATACTATCTGAAAGAGTAATGAAAATGCAGAAGTAAATATATCTGTGCTTTATACAATACGCAAAGACATTTGACTAAGTACGCAAAAATAAAAAAACGAATCTATTCAACTAATACAGCGAAACAATTTTGAGAGAAATAAAACCTTTGCTGGGATTCGTCATTGGTGGCCACAGTGTAAGATACGCAAATAACACAGTGCTGATATCAGACACAGAAAGGAGAATGCAGTACCTCCTATAAAAGGTAACAAGAGAAAGCGAGAAGAAAGGACTAAGCATAAGTTTCTCTACCGATATTTTTTCCTCCTAAAAACAATCGTACATTCGAAACGAGGAACTAAATCCGACAGAATTAGTAAACAAAGAAACAATTATAAGTTTTATATGTTTCTACATTCATTAGAAACTCTGGAAGTTGACAAATGCGCAATGATGCTTCCATTTTTATTTCTATGTTTTGTTTTCATGGCTTTATTTTCTTTTTTTATTTCTTTTACCGAAAGCAAGGCAGAAAAGCCACTAAGACTTGGGGGGTTGTAATGAGTGAATCAAATATAAGAAATTTAAAAAATCAGAAATTATAAAGAGACAAAATAATGATTGGTTTAGCATTATTGAAGATCAAACATGACTGGTAAGCAATAAGCCTGAAGAGAATTCTACAAACAAGTAATGCGTGTAAAGGTTAGAAATTATGGTTAAACCAAGCCATTTTAACATAAGATGACCAGTGTTACCAGCGTTACAATATATCAAATTTAAATTTTGTGTTTGATTTGTTTTCATTGGTCTTGTCGACGTCACGGTTATACGTCATCGTGTGTGTATGTTTACTTTTTTTAACGTTTAAAGTAATTTAGATATATAACAAAAATGTTTAAAACGAGATTATAACAGATGCAAATATTGAATTTTGCCTTCTTTAAGGTTAGGTTTTACAAAGTTTTCTTATAGGAAGAAGTGCCTGTGGTATATATATTTTAAACGTTGATTAATTATTTAAATTCCTTCTAGCTATTTTCTTCATAATGAATTTTGTTCATGGATTACTAAGGTTGCATTTTTTAAATTTTCAAAAGTCTGACATACTCTGTTTCTATGCGGTATCAAGCCGGAAATATTGAAATGACATTAAATCCCCGGCGTCCGGTAGCGGAGGAAATTAGGCAAGCTTTGTAATCAACAAAAAATATTCTTCAAACTGTATTAATACGATTCCTACAAAAAATTAATTTCAAAAACCAATCCAAAATGTACCTTTGTTTTTGTTTTTGCTTTGTTTTGTTTTGTTTTTTCATGCGTCATATTTTAGAGCATGACGGATTGTAACGCAACACAACTTCCTGAACTTCATTTCCTTTATATGAATTTATTTTTTGTAACGTTGGTGGTGTATTAAAGGGAGATAGGTGTATAGTTAAGGATAAAAAGAGAAAAAATAGTCTAATCAGCAGCATCAATAGACGGTATTTGGAATAGATGTATATGAATGACGATGTTTTCACTGAGTTAGTTGACGTTCACATGTCTAGAGAAAAACAAAGTTGAAAAACAGGGATGATTTTTTCAATTGTCCGTGAATTGATGAATCAGCAAGAAACAAGAAGGCGATATTAAATACAAACTTCTTTCCCAAGATTCACGAAAACCGGAATATAAACCAGCCAAAACTTCATGAAAACAAACGAGTCAGTATTAACCAATACACCGTATCTAATGTTCGATTAGTTGCAAATTTTCCATCAAGCCAAAAATTAATTTCCTGTAAAGCCGATTATTGATTGGTCTTCACATAATGCAAATGTTGACCAGGTAGAGAAGTTGAAATACAGTTTTTTGTAAGCGATCTGCTTTAGTACTTGTGCTTAGTGTGAAAATGAAACACTTCAATCAAGAAATCGAAAAAAAGTCAATAATTAAAACGTATCCCGGAAAAACCCGTCTCTGTAAAAAATCAAAGAAAAATTTAATTCCACCTTTCTTATTCGTCTTTTGTCTATTCATCAACTTCTCATCAATATTTAATCTGAAGAAAGACACTTAGTAAACGTGCGCAACGATGGGCATAGCACGTCAAATTTAATTAAAATTTTCTTGCTCCTAAGAAAAGAATTATGTTGGCCAAATTATCGATTGAAAAAAAGATTTTTAGTTCATTTACTTCTTTAAATAGCATTTACAGAAAAAAATCATTCATTTTATTTGCTAAAGTCTAAAAGATGTTTTTTAAAATATTTTTGTATAATTTCTTTTTTGCTCGTATTGTGTTATCATTAATGTTTTAGCTATATTCTTTTTTGAATTTACACATTTTCTTCTTTTTTAGAATTTCCACTTTATTCCGATTTCGATTTCTAGGTTTTTTATACACCGATAATTTTCTTTTTTTCGGTATTTTTCGATTACTTTTCTTTTGATTCTTCATCACTTAAGTTTTTATAGTTTTCTTTTTTGTTGCTTTATTTAATTTTTCAATGTTGATTTTTATTATTTTCTTTTTCTTTTTTTTTATTTTAACTTAAACCGTTCCTTTTTGCTCCTGTTTATTTTTATTTTTTATTTTTTGATGTTTGCTCTGTCTGTTTTTTTATCTACCTTTATTTAGTTCTTATTTTCTTTTAATTTCCCTTTCGTTTTCTTACCTTGATTCCAATAACATTTTTCATTCTTTAATTTTCCATTACTTTATTTTTTTAGCTTTACGTTTATTTTATTTATGTGTTTCATCGTTTACTTACTTTACTCTAACTTTCTTCTATTTTCGTCTTGCTTTTACCCTATTTCTCGCTTTTTTCTTTTCCCCTAATTCTTTCATACGTTTCTTTCCCTTTGCGTTCCTGTGTTTTTTTCTACTTACTATATTTCCTCTTTTTCTTTTTTTTAAAATTCATTTACAGCTTTATTTATTCCTTTATATTCTAAATCTATTCGCGGTTTCCATTTTCTTAAGTTCCACATATTTCTTGTTAATTTTTCCGACATTATGCACTTTTGCATCTAGTTGTTTCGAGCTCTCTTTTATTTTCTCTTCATCTTTTTTGCTTTTGATACTCTATTCTTTCCTATTTTAGCTTATTTTGTGTTTCTGTTAGTTTCCTTGTGCATTTTTTATCATTTTTGCCTTTCCTTCTTTTTCTTTTTTTTTTCAATTATATTCCTTCGTTTTTTACTCATTCCTTCTTTCATTCATTAAGTCATTATTTATTTATTTGTTTGTTTGTATATTTTATTTCTAAATTTCTATTTTTTTAATTTTTTTAATCTCTTTTTTTCTTTGACGTCCTTGTTGTTCGCTTGTTTCATTTTTGCTTCCGTTTTCTTTATTTTTCTTTTTTATATTTAATTGCCGCATACTTATACTTTGTACTTTTCTATCTCTTCTTCTCACCTTTGTAGGTTTCGTTTGGTCGTAATTTGATTAAAATGCTCATAAAACATGAATGTCTTTCTCTAGTAAAACGGATCGATTTTTTTTTTCATAATTTAAAAAAGAAGATTGGAAACTTTTAGAAATTAGAGCAAATTTATTTGAAAGCCATCTCTTTTTTATTTTGTTTCGCATTGATTTTTTTTCATTTATTTCTAAATGAAAGATTGACCAGTTTTCACGTAGAAACATTGCTTTAAATGGCAACTTTAAAGTTTAAATATGCTGTAAAGTCAAATTTCTGTAAGTGATGATGAATTATAAACGAAATAGTAACTAAAAATTTATCATTTTCTTTGTTGGAGATTTCACACTACATATTTAAGGAAATGAATATAAATTTATTAAAGAATTGCGTATCCGATTATATTAAATATAGCACTGTTTCCGAAAACGGTATGTTCAAAATTAGTAAAGTAATAATACCCAGGGAAATATATTCAGAAACAAAGTAAAAGAATTTTGAAATGCTATGCAATATAAAATCTCCGATACTGACAAAAAAGAGACTGGAAATAGATCTACGATTTTCTACTTGAAAATTTCAAACTTTTAAGAAAAATAAAACTAAAAAATCGATTAATCGAAATCAAACACATACAGATTAAAATTATGATGAACGTAATGAGAAAATAATAGTCGGAGGATTTAACATTTACATGGAATAATGAAAGCAAGAAAAGCAAGAAAAAACAGGGAATTAACTTCTTAACGAATTAGTGTAAATGGATAGCAAAACAAGGACTAAAAGGCAAAAGTTATTTAAAACAACAAAAGAGAGAATTTATAATTTATGGACAACCAAGTCCTAAAGGAGCATGGCACATAATAAAACCAAAAAACTCTTTGTACTGAGTGGGGGAAGGCAAGATTTTTGAGTAATAAATAAATAATAATAATAATAATAATGTTTAAAGCATTTCCATTGTATTTTTAGCCTTCTGGTTGATTTGAAAAAGTTTCTATAGATTAATTGAAAGGATTACTGAAAGCCAAGCCTTTAAATAAATACTAAAAGATGTAATCACAAGTACAGCTCACAGATTACGAAGAGCATTAGTTATGTAAAATGTCTATGAAAACATTTTTTCACTTAAGATGTATAATGGAAAATAGCATGAGGCCATTTCTTCTTCAGGATGCGGAAGAAAAAGTGTAGGCAGAAACCTAAGAAAATACTACTACTACTACTACTACTACTAATAATAATAATAATAATAATAATAATAATAATAATGATAATAAATTGTCACAATAGCGTGGGGCAATATTTACACTGGACAATGTGCAAACACTCTGGAAAATATGTACACAAACACTGGTATGAACATCGCCCAGCACCGGTTACAGAAATAGAACATTACACCATTCTATGGGATTAAACTATCTATACAGATAGAAAAATTGAAGTAAATAGCCCGGACATTATTGTTAAAAAACAAAGAGAAAAAACCGCGGATTGTGACATAGCAATTAAGGAATTCGGAAAACTGTCAAAATAAAAAGACTTGGATATTGAAATATAAAAAAATGTGGAAACCAAGTATCGTACCAGTGATAGTGGGTGCACTTGGAATGATAAAAATGGATCAAAAAGCAGATTGAAAGAATCCCTGGAAACCCCAGCTTAATAGATATACAAAAAATAGTCTTACAAAGTATAGGCCACACACTAAGGAGACCTTTGTATATGTAACGCTAGGAATGTTAGGGATACAAGAAAAATCATGAAATGGAGCCATAACATCACACCACGCCCTGCCTTAGGTCTTCCTGCAGACTTTGTAGGTAGTGCGACCATGTTGTTGTTGTTGTTGTTGTTACCAAATATTATTTGTTTTATGTGAGTTTCAAAACTGAAAAAAGAAAATAAATTTAAAGGCCATCAACAGAATATTTGTCAGTAAGCACTGGTTTTCTGACAAACACCTTAATGTTTTTATAGTCATTTCACTCCAAGCAAGACAGTGCTGCCACTGATGCGCAGGGGGCTACATAATATCCATAACCTACAGTTTTTTCGACTCTTTCAACCCAAGAAACTATTACTGTGTAAACCCGAGAGAATGGATGGACAAAATGAAAGATTTTCCCAAAATTTATGTCAAAGTATTTGATCAATTGCTCTAAGTAATGAACTGAAGCAAAATTTCAAAATGTTCACGCCCCAATGATGTAACTCGCGTTTAAATTTCATTCTATTGCTTTTCAGTACGTTCCCTTTGCTTCGTTGAGTTAATTACCAAAATAACGTTAATTCTAAAGACTGTTGTATTTTTAAAAAATATTTTTAAACTTGGAGGAATTATTTAAAATATCTTAAATACAAAAGCGATACTGTCGAAATAGGGTTCAACAGACAGTTTCTTTTCTTTTCTTAAATCGTGCTCCTTTCTATGTATAATAAGAAGAAGAAAAAGAAGAAGAGAAATGACAATAATCTTTGAATGAAGAAAAGTAAAGTCAGTATAATCGGTTTCATGTATGTGTTTTAGTGTGTGTGCATATTGTCAGATTTCGTAAGATTTGTTGGCACAGAATGCGAGGATATTGACAGAGGTAAAGCCGCCAATTGGTCTAACGTGTCATAACTGTGCCACCTTTCGCCCGGACCGGCTGGTTGTGACGCTTGTTCTAGTCGATGGCCGTGATGGTAGCAATAGTGACACTGCCACCCGGCTCGCCGGTCGGTCTCTCGCTGGTTCGAGAACGGATCCCGCTGCGATGATATCGAAACGGTACGGTACTCGCTGAGTCGACGCTTTCGAGCCACTGTTGCTGGTCGTCATGATCTTTTCACAAAAGCTGGTTTTCAACACGTCTATGGCAACAATGGACCACTGCCAACGTTGTGATTTGATCTCAGAAAGTTGCGTTGTGCAATTTCAGTAGCCATCTTTCCACTGGAACCAGACCGGGCACTTGTGTAAACTTGTGGTTAAAAATAAACACAGTACAAAAAAAATAAATAAATGAATAAGGTCAAACACGCCTGAAGAGTTACGAAGAATGTCTTTATATAAAACAAAAACAATTGTTAGTCACAGGACCAGATAATACAGTTGTTAGAATGATAATAGCGTTGTCGGAATGCCAGTTTACAACGGAGAGAGAGAGAGAGAGAGAGAGAGAGAGAGAGAGAGAGAGAGTTTTCAAAATCTCAGAGCTTCCAATCTTCAAAATAAGAATGTCTTTTCAAAGTTTCTTTAAAGTAACAGAACTCTTCAAATTCTCGTTAAAGTCTTTTTACGTATTCGCTAAATTTGGAGGTGTCCCTTCTCTAGGTAACGTTAAAAATAACAAAGTTCTTTCGAGTTCTTATCGGAACATGACGGGATTTACCGAATCAGAAGCGGGTAATGGCGGCGACGTGACGGTGGTGGTGTGGGGGTTGGTTTATCCTTGTCTGGAAGCTCTCTCACTACTCAACTTCTAAAACTTATTTTCATAGCAGTGAGGACTTTTTGTCAAGATTAATCAGAAATTTTAATTCTCCAAAATAAGTTTTAAAACAATAACGTTCTTTCGGTGTTCCTATCGGAGGCGCATTATTCAACATTAACTCTTTAAGTTAATCGGCGGCAAGCTTCATTCGACATTAACTCTTTAGCTATAAGTTCTATGGTAGGCGACCAGCCGTGGGTCATTGTTCCTCAGTTGGGAACTTTTTTCCACACTCGTTACATTTCGACTCACAAAAACTACTCTCCAGATGTTTCTCGCCGAGTCCGGATTTTTATAACTATCTCCAATCATTTCGGGGGGTATCGGCCGACACAAAGCTTTTAACCAATGAGATTATTTTCCACCCACACGATTTGCGGGGAACCATGGCTCGACAAATGAAATATCAACAGCTCACATGACGTAATATCTTTCTCTCTTTCTTTCTTTTGATTACATCATCTTTAGATTTTTCAATTCTCACAATTTCTGTTCTCAGGAACAACTATTTGGGATTTGACCCTACTTGACTGTAAAAATCTTGTGGAAGAACCAGCCAGTACTCAACTAGAATAGAAATTGGGTCTGACTGACAAAAAAACTCTGGAAACATTGATTATCAACATCGCAATTCGCAATGCAAGCGGAAAACGCACCACACTGATTCACCTTTCCAGCTAGCATTGCAGGTGCTGCCCAACACCAAGAAAACAGTGCTGGATGCTGCCGATGGGTACCATTCTATTCTTTTAGATGAGGAATCCTAACCACTTACAATTTTTATAACAGAATGGGGAAGGTTTATGTACCTTGGGATGCCAATTTTACAAGTAGCTCTCATTCGATCCTGCCTGCAGCGCGCCATGTAAAGATATTGTGGAAGAACCAGCCAGTACTCGACTAGAATTGAAGTTGGGTCTAACTGACGAGAAAAACGTGGGGCAAATTGGTAGGTGGTTTCAATAATAACCTGGGAGATTCCATTCTGTTACAGGCAAGTCTATTCTAAAAGCACTGATTGGCTGATAATTTCAGTGTGTACATTGAACCCCATAAATATTCAGCACAATATCCACTATTTGTCTTTGGGCCACATAGGGACATGTATTCAGTTACAACCCTGTTTATCTTTGTCTGCCAACTGGACACTAGTTGGAAACATCAGGAAGGTGAGTCTCACACTCTTGAATGTTCAGCTTCCTACAGGGAGACAAAAAGAGAGAGCCATGTTGAAAGGTAAGTTATTTGACTTCTGCACCTGACCTCATCAAGTAAATCCTGACATTTTGTTATGACTGCGACCATTTTGTCAAATTTCCACCTAACCCAAAATAATGCGTATCGTATATGTAAAAGAAAGAAACTATATTTCTTTCGCTCCTTTTCAAATTGTCATCTAATTTATCTATTCCCCGGATTTTACAAATACATGATAGTATTATTTTTTTATTTTTACCTAAGCTCACTTCGAGAATTAAAATAAAGCAGAATTAATAATACCACTAATATTAATTCCTCTCTCTCCGTTGCATTAAACCAAGCAAAAAATATACCAGTGGGTGATAGTGTCACACTAATCATGAAGTGGTCTTGTCTAACTAATAATTCCTTCTATATTGTCTAAGTATGAATTGTTTCGTGCTTGAGACGCTAGATGAACTGCTGGATTCTATGTCTATAAGGGGTTGCAGGTTTTAGATGGATATTTTCTAGAACTTAATTTTTCGAATGTTTATGCGGGTGTATGCATATAAATATACTGTTAATAAAAAAATATAGAGAATATCTAGCAAAAAAAGTGTATCCATTGAAAACAATGTTCAAACAAAACGTTTTATATATATATATATATATATATATATATATAGAGAGAGAGAGAGAGAGAGAGAGAGAGAGAGAGAGTGGGAGACTTTGTAAACAGTAGCTACTCCGGCATATACACATCGCTCATTCAATAATGAATTAGAGTACTCTAGCTATTGGGCATGTTTATACGCGCTAAAAAGCCTGCCTTCTTCTACCGGACGCTCGTGGCCTATACAGTCGGGTTTCAATCCTGGGTTACGAAGCGATCGGAGTCTAAGCCGTACTGATGAGCTATGATACAGCGAAACAGATCTGTCTGCGGATGACTATATATATATAGGAAGGAAAAGAGACAAAGATCGTTATTTACCCCTTAAACAGAAGCTCGTCAGCATATTTGTTATTAGATCTATACTGTATTTGCTTCTGTTTTATGGAAGAGCGTAGATTGTTGGTGAAACGGAAGATAACTGTGATTTGACTATAAATTGACTAGAAGTGTCGAAGTGTGTGATTACAAATGAGGAAGGAAGATGGATGAGTTATTGTGGTGAATAGGCAACTTGTAATGGATAGAAGGGGCGAGACTGTGGTTAGCTTTGTATATGGTAGTTAGTGTCGACCAGCCTCTCACCACATCCCCTTCGATTTTGTGTCACAATTGTGTATTTTTATGCAAAATGACGAAAGTTGACACAAGTCGATAAATGATCAGTATCGGCTGTGTCACCGCGTAGAGAAAGTACGATATTGAAAGAACCGAAACCCCTAAGGAATCTAGTCTAATAACTACACTGATGATATCCGTCAAAGAATTGGATGATATATGTATATATATTGATTGTTTAATACTTAGTTTTTGGTCTTAATAGGGTTAGACCAGTATAGATTTGTATTAAAATGTGTTCGATACAGTTAGATTGCAGAACTTTGGAATATTTTCCATATTTAAACGAAATGAGTTATTTCGCTGCCCAGGTTTCTACCATGAGTGGTGTCTTCAGTCTATTTTGAATAATTTACACACACACACACACACACACACACTCACATATATATATATATATATATATATATATATATATATATATATATATATATATCACAAAATACAATTTTAGAGTCAGGAAATGTAATGGAAGTTTGAGGTAAATTTATAGTTTACGACAATGAAAGTTGTCCATTAATTTAGACATACGTTGTTATCAGTTACACATATAACTACAAGCCGATTTTTAGTTTTTTCTCTGGGAAAAGTGCATGTAACTCTATCATATTAAATAATTATTTACATAGCTCACTTAAGTCAGGTAAAAGTATCATGTGTGTTGTGGTGCAGTGGATATTAGCTCTAAACGAGAAATTGGTGCACCCATTTCGAACTCCTGTTTAATTTGTTACATAAACGTACTAGCAAATACCCTTGGTTGGCTATGGGTTAAATAGCATGATAGTTTAGGTTCTATAGCCTAGTTTTTTAACCAGTCACCGCACAAATTAATGGCAACCTACTACGGGAAAATTTGTCCAGTCAGTCATATCTCTTTCAAGACATGATCGCTAAAGCGTGTGTTACTTAACTGGCTGAAAAAGACATATGTAAGAAACTGTTTTGTAGAGCTTTAAACGCTAAACGATTGACGCAAATCATTTTCTTCTTCATCGCAGGCACCATTTTCGCCAATTCAAAAATCAATTTAACTTTATTTCTTCATCCAGATGAAAAGAGTTATAATGAAATGAATTATCCAAGCAACTTAATGGAAACCCAGTTATTAGAAATAAACGCATTCCTTTACTGTAAGTATATTTTATCTAGTTCAACATATGAAATACAGTTAAAGTTATATTAAAGTCAATCGCTTCCCCTGTTGTATAAATGTAATAATACATGCATGTTCCCTTTTATTTTGTAATTAATTTGTGAAGAGTCTCGGGTAATAACATACATCCTAATTCAAGATGATATATATGCAATTAATATAAATGCGATACTATATTACTGAGCACACAAGAAAAAATCGGTTTTGCTCGCAATCTAAAATGATACCTGAAAATATGTAATTATTTTCAAATTTTGCAACATTGAAAGAATACATTACAAAATTAAGCGAAAGTTCAGCGAGTGAAAAAAAATTATGTCTTAAAAATTAAATTTTAAATTTGCAAATGTACATCAAGTGTTTCTTTTAATCAAAAAGTAACGCAGATCGAGATGCATCTGCTTTTGTTAATTTTTTTTCCTCTGAAAACAAATTAAAACAAGCTTTTCATTCAGATGTTTCTGAACGGAATCTTGTCAAATGCACTTGAAATTCAGCGCTGTAACTCAAACTATACATTCCTGAAATTAAGAGTTTTCCAACTTCACATCGATACCCTAAAAATTAAGAAAATATTGCGTTCATGATGATTGGATTTTTAAAATAAATCGTTATATTAAACTTTATACCTAATTTACCACATAGCTGCCGGATATGTCAAAACTCGTTAAATTTCGATTAATTACTTGCTTACACTTTGACACTCTTATGGTCTGAAAAATCTCAACATTTTTCTGGTATCTAGTTCTACTAATACATATGTAGGTGCAGAGGTGATTGCTTTCAATCTGTCAGATATACAGGTTAACCGTTGTGATCCAGAGATTTTATTACTGATATAAAAATACAGTATATTAGTATATGCATAATTTCTTTACTAAGTTGGGTATAATAATAATACGAAAGGGAAAAATGTATTATAAGTAGCTTTACTAATTTTGGCAGATCAAATTAGTACAAAAGTAAAAAAAAAAACAGCCTACCTGCTAATTATCTCATCACCCTCATTCTCTCATTTAGTTCGACTAAATTTTATTTTATTCTCATTTCCTTGCTTACCCTTTCCCAATCATCCTTCATAAATTCTTATCCTCTTCATACTTACCTTCGCTTATATTGATCCTCTAGATATGGAAAAGAGCGTATGATAAATCTATTGCTGTTTCACGCATTCCAGTTAATTGGAAATACTCTTCTGTGGTTCCTGTTTTGTTGTGGTACAGTGGATATCGGCTCGGAACGAGAAACCGGAAAGCCGAGTTCGAATTCAATTTGAATCCATTGTATTCACTTCAGCGCAAATACCCTTGGGAAAGGTATTAATCCGCCTCTTCCTTCCAGTTGTGCGTTAAATAGCACGACAGACTGGGTTCTATAGCCTTGGTCGGCAACCAGTCTACCGCAGAAAACAATGGAAACCTACTGCGGGATAATCTTCTGCCGAGTCAGTCATGTCTCTTTCGAGACATGATCGCCCAAGCGGGTATCACGTATGGCACTTAACTGACTGATTTTCCGCCTGTTCATTCTTGGCCTTTTAGACTTGTACAATATATCATTACAGTAAAAGAAGTTTAAACCAACTGCGTTTTGGTATTGATTTCATTTCACAGGGTCATCTATCAGGCAAAAAATATGGCTTTCGTCTCTCAAGGTCAAACCCCCTTGTGTTAACGGTATTTCAGAATGATGTTGATAGTGTGATAAAAATGAGGAAGTTTGGGCTGTGAGTATTGATATCTTGAAAGGGTTTTGCAGGGTTGAGTATACTGGTATTTTTCACAAACTAAAACGTGAATTCTTTAAGTAATGTTGTGTTGAACAGCTACTTTTCCAGACACTTCTACATTAATGCTGGTGTGAAATAGAGCTCTAAACTTGTATCTAATCTTTCCGTTATCTTCATCAGTTTACTTTACGAAGTCATCATATTATTTGTACTAATGGCATATCCATGACTTTAATAGTTAATTCGATCAGTAAAACTGTCTGCTGCGCTCAAAAATTACGTTCAAGCTGTTGTTAACTGGGTTAAGAAATGCCTTATGCATTTTAATGCCTTTGTTAGGAACCTGTTATATTTTAATCATCTTAGAATTTCCTTTTTGCCTTCTGTCAACATTACCAATATTAATATCCAAGAGAGAAATTAATTACATCTTTTTAGTCTCAGGTCTCACATTGGCATAAAGTAAAATGATTATACTGAATCATTTGCTAGATCTGGTTGCTGTGAAATTTGATTCACCATGACAGACAAGACAAATTTCTAACCAGAAATGCAACTTGTAAAAAAAAGAAAATATATATATAGTCATCCGCAGACAGATCTGTTTTGCTGTATCACCGTTCATCAGTACGGTTAGACATCCGATTGCTTTTTACCCAGGATTGAAACCCAACCGAATTGGCGTCAGTCGGCGATTCTACCTCTGAGCTATGGGCGCTCGGTAGAAGGGGGCAGACTTTTTAGCGGGTATATTATCATTATACATGCCCAATAGCTGAGCGTGTTCTAATTCATTGCTGAATTAACGTATATGTCCTACGTCAGTTTATTTCTGCCATATCGAGGAGTCTGATAAATATGTCATATATTCTCGGCAAATGATGTGTTATTCTTCCTGAAACGACATCTTATGTTCATCTCCATTCCCACCACTCAAATATACCTGTTCCTTGTCATATCTATAAATATTTTCCTAGCAATGGTTCTGAACAAAAACATAGGTACTAGGTACATTGGCAACGAGTTGTAATAATTGTACTGTTGATTTAGCAAGAATATAACTATACTTTCTATAATAAGGCTTTCTACTCCCACACTCTGGCAGAAATAAATCACCATCTTCTGTCTTTCTGAATCTTTCACTTTAGTCGTACTTTCTCCTCACTAAATTTATCAGTTTATTTCTTCAAATAACTACAACTGCTTTAGTGATATTATCACTTTGGTTGATGGGAAACGAGTAAATATATACAAATTTCTATAATTATTCATGGAATAGGATTCAATATCGACGATATAGCGCTTATATGTATATACTGAATATGATGCAGCTCTGCATAATGACGTAAGTTTCAAGTATCTAGCAGACTTTAGAAATAAAACTGACTTCGTATCTATCTATTGCAATATTTTTATATCTTTTCTTAATCATTTCATTCCAAGCAAGGTAAAGCAGCCATCAATTTACAGGCGGTTAAAGTAAGAGAAAATACTTGCTACAGAGGGTATTGAGGAAAGGTTAAAAGATGAACGGAATTCATGAAAGATATTCATGTTGCACTTAAATTTTGAAGATTGGATCTGTCAAAGAAGCAAGCAAAATGAAAAGGCGAAACGTGTGAGCAAAGAAATTGTTTGAGTAAAAGTGTTAGTTACATTTAGCTATTTCAAGGAATTTTATATATATTCAGTTAAAATAAAATATAATTCATCCTTGATAATTTCTAAAAGTACAGTCTAAATTACGTTAATATATAAAACATTCAGACACTCGCAGTATTTACATTATTCGGACTATTGTCCTCATCTTTGTTCCCATTTGTACCACGTTTGTCTTCTTTATGTGCTAGGAACTTCGAACCGAACTCTTTATTACAATCACTATGGTATATCATTCTCATTCTTTGCGTAGTAATGCTCGATTGGAAGTCGCGTGGTCATGTGAGACGCCTCAAGCAGTAGTCCGATTGTCGCTTCTAGCATGCACACACGTATTCACCAATCTTCCACACAAACAAAATAGACGAATTGCTCATTACAACCAACACAATTGTCATTTTTGATAATGGCTGATGTAAAGTTCAGAAAGGATTAAATAAAAACCATGTATCAGTATTGTGATTTTTCATTCCTCTTTCAACGATAATGCTATTAATCTTATCAGACGATATAAAAAAATTAATGTAAACTAAATCTACAAAACGTGTCTATATTATTTAATGAAACATATATATATTGCCATGCCGAGTTACGACCTATGACGATTCTTGATTACAACAGTGTTGTTCTGTAATTATTAACAGAAAATCACTGGGTACGTCCCCACCTACAAGGAAAACCACGTGTCCTGGGAACTGCAGTCTGTCGTAAGTCGATGATCACTTATATATATATATATATATATATATATATATATATATATATATATGAAATTCGTTAATTAGTTACTTTTTGGTCTTAATAATAATAGACCGGTACACAGTTATTAAAAACTGTTCAATGCAATTATATTGTAGGACTTTTGAGTAATCTTTTTTTAGAAACGAAATATTTTGAGACACAAAATGGTAAAAACCGAAGTCGCGAAGTAACTCGTTTTCGAATTGTATATATATATACGTATAGGATAATTATGGCTAGAATAAAATTGCGTATCTAAAGAAACACTATTCTTAAGGAAGTGCTCAATACAAAGTAGAGCAAATACTATTCATTTACATTTTATAACATAAATGTGTTATATTTCGACAAGACCTGTGTCTTATCAAGTGATATCAAGTGATATAAAGTGCTATGGTTCAGCTTTTGCGACATGTCACTTGATAAGAATCAGGTAATGTCGACACAAAATAGCTATTGTTGCAATGAAAATATAACATATCTATGTCATAAATTACACACACACACACACACACACACACACACACACACACACACACACACACACATATATATATATATATATATATATATATATGTATAATAGTACGTTGGATAAATTCTTGCTGAATATTCTTGAAAAAGAATGTTTTATTTTCAAAGAAATAGTAAGAAGCATGTTAATGAAAGTATTGTCCATCGCTAGACGCTACTTTAACCCACCTTTCTGGCTGTATTTGGAATCCAGGTAAGAAACATGGCACATTTTTTAGTCTAATCAAGGGGCAACCAATTTCTTTTTAACTTCATTAGAATGAACTTGCTGCTCAGCAATACCATGTGACATTGATCGGAACATTTCATAATCGGACGGGACAATGTCTTGCGAATATTTTGGGTGGGGTAGGACTACTTATTTAAACGTTTCCTAGTATATTTTGATCTGTTTTACAACAGGTCGTCTATCGTTAGTATGTTGAAAAATCACTTTGTCGTGTCTCTGCTCGGATAGCGGCCATTTTGTCTTTAGTGCTTGGCTCTAACGCATCAGATATGGTCGTTAGCGATCTCCCATTATGATTTCGGTCGGTCTGAGCTGCTCATAATTGACTACACTCAGATGATTTTACCAGATGCAAAGCAGAAGCTTCGAACTAGGGATATTCGATTTTGCCACCAATGTTGTTGCATGGCCTGGCATACCCCATAAAATTCTACGCTTAAGGTTGTCGTAGTGTATCCACTCTTCATCGATGGTCCGGATATGATGCAGAAAACATTTCCCTTTTTGGCAGTTAAGTTACTGTTTACAGGTGACCACACTACATTCAAAGTTTCTCTGCTTCAATTCGTACGGCACCCAATATTTTTACTTATGACTCATTGCTAATAGTTTCAAACGTTTCAAAACTGTTGTGTGATCAACTCCCAATGAGTCTTCAAGTTTAGCTTGCGCCTGGTCTGTGTCTTCATGAAGTAATGCCTCCAATTCTTTGTCTTCAATTTTTTTACGGTTCGCCTGGGGGTTCTTCATCTTCAAAATCAGAATCATCATTTCTGAAGCGCTGAAATCATCACCTGCATGTTGTTTCCGACAGAGTATAGTCGCCGTACCTATCAACCTAAATTCTGTCAGTTACACCTGCAGATTTCTTTTGATTAATGTAATACAGTAAAATTCCCCACAAATACACCTTCTTTGGCACGAAATGATAAAAAAAGAAGTTTTTTACATTTCGACGAAATGACATACAGTGAATTTAAAGCTTGCTAACAGTACTTCTATATAGATGTGGTATCCTCGGAAATTACCCGCACGCAGTTCTGAGAACGCCATCTGTTGTAAACAGCTAGAACTTATTTAAGGTGCTAATATATATATATATATATATATATATATATATATATATATATATATATATATATATATGTGTGTGTTAGTCATCCACATACAAGCCCGTTTCGCTGTATCACAGCTCATCAGTGGCTAGACATATCCACTTGCTTCTGGCCGGGATCGAAACGTGACCGATTTGGTGTCAGTCGCAGTTTCTACTCCCTAAGCTATATATATATATATATATATATATATATATATATATATATATATTTCGACACATAAATCGACATTTGTTCCTCACCGTTCGGTGCAACTTTGAGTTTCATGTACATAGCTATTGTCTTACTAACATTTATCAAATGTATACGGTTTTTTCTGTTTTCTACATATTATAAATCTGAAAATAAACATTTCAATCACAAATTCAAGTAAAAATTAAATAACTTATAATAATGATGATGATAATAATAATAATAATAATGAAATGAGCCACAATAAAAATAATTAAAGAAGAGGAATACATTTTAATAATTAAGAAGTAATAAAATTTTTCCGTAGAAAATTGTTGAAGAGGAAAGAATGAATAATTTCGGCTTTTGTGCTCTTCAAAAATCATAGACGCTTCCGTAGATGAGGTGTGAGATGCGATCTGATATCTTGGAAAAAATCTCAATGTATTTCCGATTAAAGATGGCTTCCTTTAGCAGTCTAATAGTTTATTCATGCAATTTTGAGTAAAAAAAGATCAATTCTAATAAGCTGTGTTAAACTAGTAATAAAATAATGAAATGGACAAAAAAAAAACTTTAAACAAAACCAGTGTGTAGGTTTATTCAGAGAGAAACAGTACTGAAATGGATTAAAACTACTAATAAATAATAGTAATAATAAAATCAATGCATTTTCTTTGGTAAAAATAACAACGAGAGGATGGAGAAAAATAGTGAAATAATTAAAAGCACACAGAGCCAGTCTTGGAATTTTAAATGCAGAAATGAGATGGAATAAAACCGGTGATAAAACAATGTTTAATGAAAAGTATTGACGCAGACCTGCTGCGGTGAGAGCAACAAACATGAAATAAAATAGCATTATTATTGCTATTATTATTATTATTATTATTATTATTATTATTATTATGACTTCGTGTTATGGTCAAACTGCATCCAAAGTCTGCTGGAACAACGAAGGAAGGTAATGATGTGATGTTATGACTACATTTCCTGATTTGTTTTTCTAATTCCAATAACATCATTAGCGTTGAAAGAACAAAGGTCTATTTAGTGTATAGGTTGTACATATCAAAGGCATTTTTTGTATTTCGCTTGAGTTGCAATTTCCAATGATTTTTTTGTGTTTATTTTTCATTATTCCAAGCGCACCTAATATAATTAGTAATATTTTTATTTTCAATTTCCACATCTTTTTTGTTTGTTATGTTTGTTATATTTGTATAAAAAAATTGAATCACCCGTTTATTTGAATCAACCAGCATTCTTATTTGATAAGCAGAAAATCCTACTATATCTATTCTAGACAGTACCTGTGTTGTATACCCAAGTTTACCAGTAAGACAATAACATTGTGCATGTTATTCTTATAAATGCTAAATATCAACAGAATGATATGAATAAAAATATCAATATTCATGATAAGCTAAAGAAAAACTTCGATTAAAATGTTTGAATATTGAAAGTTATTGCCACATTAGGCACTTCTATAGCTGCTTGGTGATATCCAAAATTTAATCTCCGATGTTATTGCATCTGACCTGGCATCACGGTTTCAATTACTTTCCTCTGCCTTTACTCTAAACACTGTTATGGTAATTGTTCTACGTTTTCCTCTTTTGTACTTCGTTTTAAAGAAACTACACGTAGTATTTGATTATCACCTAGATTTCACCAATTTTCTATTGACATTACTTAATATAACCATAAAATCTCATATGCGGGATTCTTTTTCGGCTTCGTGTATCCGTCTTAATTACGATCTTCGAAATGTCAAATGCAATATCAGTTTTGATTTTTTTCCTTCGATTTCTTAACATTCATTGTTCTCTTTCCTCAAAGAAGTTTTTTCAGCATTTTTCTTCTCAGCAACTTCTTGCATCTTAGAGACCTTCTCATTTTGATTGATGTGAAATGAATAAAAATAAAAGTAATATAAAAAATTATATTCGAACAAATATATGCAAAAAAAGATTATAACAATATCTAGAGAAATCTGTAACACAAATCTATAGTCTATTTTTAGTTTCTCAATATATTATTTTCGGCGGAAGAATAGTTTTGATCATGTTCCCAAACATGTTCATTTTAGCAAAAACTAATGTGTAGCGAGTCAGTCAAACTCCTATAAAGATATTTAATAACTCAATCTGTTCTAACCTTTTCGATCTGATTTTATTCATGTCAAACAATTGGCCGTATCATTAATAGTATTTCACTTACCAGAACAGCAACAAGTGAACGATAACGCCTAAGTTAATATCTTCTAATTTCCGATTATGCAAACGACAAAAAGTAGCAATTAGGACTACAGTTCAACTTATGCCTCATGGAAAATAAAAGTAAAGCTGTCGATCTTAATTCCCTATGTAAATTCCTTCTGAATTATAAAGCTAAAACTCCTTGTTAAAAAGGTGCGGCCTACACATCTTTAACATGTGATCTTTACTTGCAGTCATCAAGCAATTATCTTTTCAACAATCCTATTATCATTATCCCAGGTTTAAAATGAGCGCGAATCAGGTATCGTTGTTCAGGAATGACAATATAATGTCAGCTCAAATTAGTACACTTTAAAGAAATTTCGTTCCATGAAAGTCAGCTGAAAACGACGCAAATTATTATATCTGATTGACTTCGACGATTTGCCATTTTACTGCTATCATTGCAAAAGTCTTTTCAAGGAAAGGTCATTCGTCACATAATTCATTCAGAGAAGATACCGCGGTATACAACTGAGCAGATGATTAGGCGACGGTCGTATACACAAATGATCTTCTTTTGTGTGAAATATAACTCAGAAGTTCAAAAACTTATCTATTTAAAGTTTTAACAGCCATTTTAGGATAACTTTATTCTACATTATCTCCATTATCGAAAGAAAAGTTATAATATGTCTTCTTAGAAATAAAGATTGTACAGTTTCGGAAATATTCTCACGTAATCTATGACCATAACAGTTTAGCTTTTATTAATGAATATAAATTTCTGTGTAGTGTAAAAGTTATCGGCTTTGAATTAAAACTCGGCGAGCCTAGTTCGAATTACGGTCGAGTTTACGTTCTATTTCATGAAAATAACTTTATTAAAAGTATGAATCCATCGCTTAAACCACAACTGCCAAAATATATGAAATCAATCTCTTCTTTCCTTTAGGTATAATTACATTCAAACTGGACTCTTCTATGTTTCAATGGCAACCAGTCTAGAAATGTGACGATGACAAAATAAAAGACGCCCATCCCTCAGCAATCTAGTGGCGGAAATTTATTGGCAAGAAAAACTTATAATGACAGAAAATCTTCAGTCATATGAATTGCACAATTTACCACAGTAGGAGGTATTGAGTAATTTTGAAAAAAAAACTTTCAAGTCATCAGAATGAAGTACATAAGATCGGCTTTTATTGCCTGTACAAACTTATGGCGGTATTGCGTTTAAAAATTAATTCCCGTAAGAACACCGATGTTAAGCAAGATTGAGCTAGGTTAATATCTAGATGGGTGATCGATTGGAAAGAACAGGTTGACATTAGGTTGTTTTTGCGGGTGGTGTTATAAGAGATAAGGATAAGAGCTTGGAATTGGAAATCGGAGAATTGAGTTCCAATTCTAATGTGATGTCGTTACATTTACTTATATACACTTGCGCAATTAGCCTTACGAAAGATATGAATCACACTTTTCACTGCCTCAGCCCAGGCTTATTAGTAGGACTTCTATCAATAAATCATTAATCGCTTTAAAACCATCAAATGTTTTTACAATCTAGAAATATTTCCTGCTTTAAATAACCGGCAAATCCTAAATAAGCAGTATTATCAATCAGTCAATTTTAGCAAAAAAAAATGGTAGTATTTGCTTTATGTAAAACTTAAAAATTTAAATTCTAAATATTATGTAAATATTTTAAAGCTTTTGAAATATATTAAAGCTTTTGAAACAAGTTACAGCTTTTAAGTCTTAATTTTAAAGTTGTCATAAAATATTATAAGCTAGCATATTTAAAATATTTTAATGCTTAAGCGTTTTAAACCTAAAGTATTTTCACCACATATATTTAAATCATTTGAAAGATTAAAACCTTTACCTAACACTACTTATAGCACTTGAAGCTTCAACTAAAATTTATATATTTATGGAGATACTGACCGTATGTACTAAAATTTTTTGGTAACATTTTCTGGTCTTTTAAGACCTAGAATTAGTTGATAAATCAAAAGAAAATGAATAAATTTGTCACCTTTTGAAATGACAATGTCAGTTGGGGGCATATATAATAATTTAACTTTTGCAAGAATGAAATAATTCTATTTCTTATAATAAAGATACTTTATATATATATATATATATATATATATATATACACAAATAGATAAAAGATCTTTATTATAAGAAATATGATGATTTCATGCTTGCATAAGGTACATTATATATATATATATATACTTTTGCCCGTGTTTCCTCTTAACAGTGCCTTATTATTTCATTTTATTTTATTTTTCTTTGCAATCATTATATCGTCGAGAAGTGAAAAATAAATACATATATTATATTTATTATAATAAAAACTGTTGTATATATATATACCATTACGGTCAGTAGTTTGGACTAGTTTGTTTTATTTTTTTACGTTTTATATAAGATACTCAATAGTAGATTCATCAATATATAGGTTGCCCTCATTTTTGACGGCAGGGCCTGCTCGTTATACATTTTTTAATTGGTCATATTTTTGAGAATTTTAACCTTTTAGTGTGAGCAAAAAACGTACAGTCATATCTATGCGGCATGAGACACCTTAAAATTATTTAAATTCTTAGACCCTGATTGATACAGATTGCTTCATACGTTTGCCTCTTTCTTTCTTTTTACATTCTTCCCCCATCTTCGCGTCTATGTTACTATTAATAATTCTGGATTACACGCCTTGGATTTCCATCCATATTCATTTTTTTAAAATTTTGAACTTCTATTTTTCAGGGACATGACTGACTGGGCGGAAAACTTGTTTCTTTGTCTATTCAAATTTCAAATGTTATTAAAATGCAGTAATCTAACTTTCTAAGATTTAACACCTAGTGAACCTCTAGTGAACATCTAGTGAACTTAAATTCAAATCTATTAATCAGTCATATTGTAATATTCACTTAATGAGAACATAACGCCTGTAATTTCAACGTAGGTAAATATGCATGTATATTAATATATAAAAATAGCTCTGTTCATACTATACTGAGCACTGTTTTATTAACACTATACAAAATAATATACATATGTGTACCGGCATGTGTATATTTATTACTTCACGTAACTATATATATATATATATATATATATATATATATATATATACAAGGTAACCAAAAAGTGCTGTAGATTTTTAAAGAAAAAAAAAAAAGAAAACGCTTAGCATTATGTGTAACTTATATTTTGTCTTCAAAGTAATCGCCATCGGCATCTAGCACCTTTTGCCAACATGTCTCCAGCTGTTCAATGCTTTTGCAGTAGAACTCGGGGGGGGGGGGGGTGACGCAAAGAATTTCGTGAGGGCTTTGCGCAAGTCTGCCTCATTAATTAAGGATTTCCCACGAAAATGATTATCCAGGGAATAGAAGAGGTGGTAATCAGATGGCGCAAAGCCAGGTGAATAAGGTGGATGTCACAAAGTCTTTAACCTAGGTTGCTGTATGGTGTCCCTGAATGCTCGCCCGACATGTGGTCTGGCGTTGTAATGGAGGAAAAGCACACCTTTGCGATTCACCAGTGCTGTCTCCTTCTGGCACAATGCCTGTTGCACAAGTTTCAGTTGCTGCGAGTATATGTCTCCAGTGACCGTTTGGCCCGTTAGTAGCAGTTCATAATGAACTATTGACTTGTCCACCAGACACAAAGCATAATCTTCCGCGGGTGCTCATGGGTTATTGCAGTGTGAGGGACAGCATCCTGAGGTGACAAACAATGTCTGGAACGCTTTGGAGTTTCGTACAGAACCCACTTTTCAACACTTGTAAGCACACGATTGAATAAGGATGCGGTACGGTGGTGAGAAAGCAGCGATACGCAAACTCCCACTTGTTGTCCCTTGTGGACCTCCAACAGCGTTTACGAAACCCACTGGCTCAGTTTGTACGTCTTACCTAGGCGGTGCAAGTGAAGTCTGTTTCATCGGAAACGCTGAACTGTCTTGCTAGTTCATCGCACGTTAGACTACTGTCCTCTTCAATGACCGCCTTCACGACTCCGTCATTCAAGATGTGTGGTCGTCCACTGCGAGACTCAACATGGAAAGACAAATCTCCCGACTTGAATTTTCGAAAACAACATCCACAGCCCTATCCCCAAACCCTTGACATATGCCGCGACTTGATGCAGCTGCTGATAAGCCCGATTTTGAATTGGTAAAGCAAACAGCCCCGAACAAGATCTCTAGACACTTCCATCCTTCTCACAGCTGTCCGGCTTATAACTGATGGCCGGGCACGATGCGCGTATTTTTTATAACGTCTGATGTTCCTACTTCCGGTTGTCCAAATTTGAAAACAATTGCTCCACGCATTTCCTATATATTTAAACTTCATTCAATGACTAATCAAAAAACGGACAGAACTATTTTGGTTACCTTGTATATATATATATATATATATATATATAAAAGAAAATTCAACACATGATTTCAAGTGATTATAAATAATAATTTCTTTCTATAAACTAGTTCATTTCTTTACACCATATTATATTCGTTTCATTCGGTACAAATACTTTTTCGAAATATTTTTTTTTTAATGGAGATCAAGTAACATGGCCCAGAATAAAAATTTTGGTCTTGTCTAGGGTAGGAATTATTCTGGTCAGGGAAGAAGAGCGTTGATTAGGCGGAAAGAGTGCTCATAAAGTCATTACACACTCACTCACTCACATTCACATGAATACTTGTACACACATAACTCTACATATAAACATACTTACGCATATACACGTACATCCACATACACATATGCCCATACTTACACATATATACATACAGTTGCGTCTAAGCAAACACCTACATATACACACATCCATAAATATCCACATATAAATATTGAGATCGCACTCACAGAACAGATTTATACACGCAAAATTATTGTTAACACATATTTACGCAAGTATCCTAACAAATCTCACATATACTCAGAAAATACGCATATATTTACATATTTATACGCACATACACACACATTAAGCATACACAAGAACATCTACATCCACACATGTCCATACTTACATATATGTACATACAAATGCGTCTATGCGTAATCCTATATATGCAAACATCCATCCATCCATCCATCCATCCATCCATATCCACATATAACTATTGCGTTCTCATATTTACATAAATATTTATGAAGACCGGACATATACACGAATAATTGATACTAACACTTATTTACAAAAGTATACAAAGAAAACTCACATATACTATAGGTCATGTTAGTTAATTTCCATTTCGTTTATTCAGGGAAAATATTTGTACCGAATGGAATTGATATAGTTGGATCTGAAGTAATAAACTAATTATATCATAGAAATGAATTTTAATTTATAGCCACTTTAGATTGTTGAGTAGGTATCATATTGCTCTGGATAACATCCACTGAGCTCTTTATACAGAGATAAAACTTAATATTTTATATTGAGTAAATATTTTTGTGTTATCTTCGCCATTCACGAATTTGACATAATTACCTCCCTCTCTCTCACTATATATATATATATATATATATATATATATATATATATATATTAGTCATCTACATACAAGCCTGTTTCAGTGTATCACAGCTCAACAGTGTGGCAAGACACATCCATTTTCTTCTGGCTGGGATCGAAACTCAACCGATTTGGTATCAGTCGGAGTTGCTTCTCCACTAGGCCATCGACGCATGGAATCAGAGAAGGGACATTTTAACGTGTTGTATATAACCAGTGTATACACACGCCAGTCACCGAAGGAACTCAATTCATTTCTAAAGAGGCACGCATATATCGCAGAAGTGGAAACTGTTTATATATACATATAGCACACATTTTCGTCATAAAAATTTATCGTAAATAATCAGGCTGGTAAATATAAATATAAAATACTGTTTAATTAAAAAACAGAATATCTACTTAAATACGAATATCGGTAAAAATAATTCATTATATATAAGTGTGTATTTTGAATATGTGTAGCGGAATTCAAAAGAATGATAGAATAAAGAAAACGAACAAGTAAGAAATGTTTCTTAATCTGACGTGTTTCCTTTTTATTGAAGCTTCATCATAGACCATGAGAAAAAAAAGAAACAGAGAGTATCTTGAAATATTGTCATTTCAAGTTAGTTCAGTTCTTTTTACTTTTCCTCCATAATTACATATACATTATTATACACTTTACCATCTAAAATATTCCACGGACCTACATTTAAACATCTTTTGCTTTAATACACGTCTTACATGCCTGACCAATAGGTATCAAGCCCAAATCACAACATACCAGAATACACTCTCGTCTCTTTTTTCTTGTTATTTTAAAATTTTTCTCTCGGTCTTGTTTACTATTTGTTCTTTTTCTTATTATAATATATATATATATATATATATATATATATATATATATATATATGTCTGAGGATGGCTATTTACGCTCTCACACCCTAAATGAGCACTATAGAGTAATGTTATATATATTCATACGTCGTAGTCACCAAATTGTTGAATAAAGTGTGTGCGTGTGCATATGCTGGAATGTGTACGTCGGGCACAAGTGAGTGTTTTTTTAAGATTGCAATAGCATTGAAGAATTGATAAAATGAATTCGTTAATGCTGATTTAATTAATCTGTTAGGAATTGTTTTTTGATTCTTACGATTAAATTTCCGGTATATTACGTTCACGGAACTATGATGTCATATCGTTTTAGGGTTCGTTTCTGATTTTTCTACGTAAGAATATGACCTCATAGCCTACTTAATTCTAATTTGCAGCTATCTTTTAGAGATAGTGAATCTTGGGTGCCTTTGTTATTTTTTACATGGCTTCAAGCCTTTAAAAGAATTTTTCTTACATGCGATGTGTCAGGCTTTTACTTGAATAATATGGACAAAATGGTGCGTGGGAGTTAATACTAGAAATGAATAACACAATGAACTGCTGTAGGAAAACACGTCTGCTATGTTCAATCATTTGAGAGAATTACGTTTTCTGAGAAAATTTAAGACCTAAAATACATTTTCCTGTCTAGTTCTAAACTCTTGACACACCGCGTAATGAGCGCACGAAAGAAACAGGCTGTGAAACAACCGTGAACGATTGAGAGTAATGGTAGACATTTCAGCATAACAGCGCCCCAACAACTGTATCCGGTGTTAAGGTGGAGAAAGAGAAAAAAGAGATAATACACTCTAAGTAATTTTTCATATGACATATCCATTAATTTTCCCACTGAAGATCTCGTACATGCTTGTAACACTCTTTGTTAATGTTAGCAGCATCTTTTAGCAGGTAAATGCACACTCGTAGAATGTAATAACTTTTACAGTATCACTGGTTTGACTTTCCGGCAAACTCCCTTTGTATCGTTTATACTGAATATTTATGTTAGAGAAACAAGTTTGATCTGCAGAAACTTTAAATCGTAACCTGAAGCCGTTAAAATTCAGGCATCAAATACGAAATAAAATCAGTTGAGATTTCTAGAGTCTATACCGAATCAGCTACGTGCTGTTTGTCTGTATATAATATATATAATGTATATAATGTTTGTCTGTATATAAATGATCAGCATCTTAAGAAGTTGATCATTATATTTTAGCTCAATACTGTTTTACTGATATGCGTTGTGGTGCAGTGACAAATTGGAAAACCGATTTCGAATTCTAGTTGAATTCGTTGCATTCACTTACGTGTAGTAACCGTTGGAAAGATATGATACAATATGTTTCCTCCAGGTATGTGTTAAATAGCAAGATATATTAAGTTCTATAACATTGGTTGGCAACCAGTCTACCACAGAAAGTAATGGCAAACTACTTCGAGAAAATCTTCTGCCTAGTCAGTCATGTTCCATTCTAGACATGATCACCCAAACGTGTGTCATGTAAGACATTTAACTGGTTGCCTTAATGTTATTGGAGTGTTTGTAAGCGGGTTTCAGAATGGTTAGAATGAATTTGAATTTGAATATGACTTCTTGTTAACATCTCGAGTTCTGAGTGAAGTTGGGTTAGCGAAGCTATTTAAAAGACATCACTATCAGCTTGATGTCACAAGTTATCGTGACCGAAAACTAGTGAACTACTGTCCTATCAATATAGTTACAGTGAAAACACATACTGGCAATATTGCGATACAGACTCTCTAATGCGCTTTAGTAAGCATCTGCAATAGTGATAACCTCGCCACAGCAGTAGGTAGGCATATTTACATACCAGCTATAATCTATGAAGTGTGTGTGAATAAATATAAAATATACTCATAGAACTATCTTGCTCTCTCAACGCTTCTTAGAGAAATAAAAGGTCAAATATAAGAACGTACATCTGTCTGTGGAACCTATTTAGGTGAATGAGTATTTAAGCCGTTTTATCAAAATAAGTAAAATATGACTACGTCGCAATTTCAGTTCTTTGATGCTTAGAGACATTGTCATGCCACGTGATTGCAAGATGAATATGACACCTCCGCAGGACAAGAAACATGCCAAGGTAATTAACCAATCAAAAACATATCACTGCTTGTTAATTTGATTACTTTTGTCAGTTGAGTTTAAGAAAGAGGGAAAACAGAAAGAAACAAAAAGAAAGGAATATGGAATTGAAATGAAGGGAAATAAATCTCAAATCTAGGTGCTTCAAATAAAACATTGAGTGGGTTAGAAGTTTAAGTAGGAAGATAGAAAAATTAAATGTTAGATAGGACACCGAAAAGCAATAAAAGAAGGGTAAGTGATAGTAAGTGAAAGAAAGAGAAGTTATATGGGAAATAACGAAGTTCAAGAAGAAAGACTTAAAGGATGTGAAACAAAATGAAAGCAGACTATAAAAGACAAAAAGAAGAACGATTAATGTTAAAGAAATCAGTGTTTAAAAATAGAAGAAACGATAGAAGAAAGCCAGAGAAAAAGAAAGCATCAGGAAAAAGAAGCCCATAGAGAGAAAAAATGAAGATAAAACGAAGACAGACGTAAAATAACAGATTGATGTAAAACTAGGCATGGAAATGGCAATAAAAAATAATGAATTTAGTTAGAAATCTGTGAAAAACGAGAGAGAAGCGCTTAAAGTAGAAAAAGGAAGGGAGAATAAAACATAACGTTAAAGATAGTTACGAAAAAAGAATGAAATACTAGAACATAGGGGGACAAACGTTGATATTTCAAGAAAACAAAAAGAAAGAAGGTAGAAAATAAGAAATTAGAAAAGAATCAGATCGCGGTCATTTTTGTTTTTATACGTATTTGTCCAGGTATGTATATTTTTTTTATTTGTTGCACTAACACCAATAGCATGGTATGCACCAAATGTGTAAACGGCTGCAGTTTGTAAAAGTATCAACAGGCATTATAATTGTGCGAGCACGTTAACATGTACCTTTTAATTTATGTCAGGATACAGAAGCTGGCTGTAGAGAGTGACAAAAAAGGACTACAAAAAAAAAAAAGAAAATTGAATGCATGGTTATCAGCAAAAAGAGCAACCCAAAATGCCAAATACAGGTGGAAGATACTAGAATGAAGCAAGTACAAAAATTTAAATACCTAGGAAGTGTTCTCCCAAGAGATGGAATGTGCGACACAGAGATCCGAAGGCGAATTGCCATGGCCAAGGACGCGTTCTAGAAGCTGAGAAAAGTACTAAGACACGGGATACTTTCACTAGAAATAAAGATGAGAGCACTAGATTGCTATGTGATGTCAGTTCGTCAATATGGCAGTGAATGTTAGACAATATCATCGAAGATTAAAGAAAAACTTGAAGCAATGGAAATGTGGTTCTACAGAGTAATGCTGCAGATATCATGGACCGAGCATGTGAGCAATGATGAGATATTGGAAAGAAAGGCAACGAAAAGAAAATAAATATTGAGCATCAGGAAGAGAGCGTTGAAGTTCCTGGGACATGCAATGAGGAAGGAGGGCTTGAAGAATCTGATACTAACAGGCCAGATAAAAGTAAAAGAAAGAGGGGAAAGCAGTGAATAACATATTTGACGGGCCTGATCAGGTGGATGACAGAACCGGGGCTGCGTGTAAATGGAGAAAGCATGCTAAGACACCAGTGATAGACAGAAAGCCATGATCGTCTATGTCCTGAAAGAACAGGGCACCTAGAAGAAGAAAGAAGAAGTAAAACCAATTAGTTGCTGAAATATTGCTAATCCTGGAAAAAGTTTTTCTATCTCTTCAGTAGAATTGTTCCAGGAGAAGCTTGATTGATATTACCTTTTACAAATTCGCGCGAGGTTAAATATACGCACGTACCGCTAACACCAAAGGATAATACATCCATGCTCCCACTTGAGTGCAATGTAATAAAAGATCAAAGTTTAAAGATCTATTGAATTCTATCCTCTTATATATATATATATATATATATATATATATATATATATATATATAGTTATTCGCAGGCAGACCTGTTTCGCTGTATCACAAACATTAGCACGATTAGACATCCGATTGCTTCCAGCCAGAATTGAAACCCGACTAAATTGACATCAGTCGGCGATTGTACCTCTGAGCTTTTGGAGCTCGGTAGCGGAAGGCGGACTTTAGCGTGTTATATGCAATATAAATACACGCTAGTAGCCGAGAGTGTTCAAATTAATTACTGAATTAACGATGATTCTTTCTGTACCGTTCTACCTCCTCTCCTGACTGCTCCCTTCTACATAGCATTGCTGACAACATTAATAAGGTTGTTTCCTGCCACCCATTCGCTCACATATTTGTATTCTGAGATCTCAACGCCCATCACTCTGAGTGGCTTAAAGACTCTGTTACTGATCTAGCGGGCGTCCACACCATGAACTTCGCTATTTTCCAATCCCTTACGCAAGTGGTGGACTTCCCCACTCGCTTCCCAAGCACTCCCTCCGGACATTCCTCACTACTAGACATATTTTTTACCTCTGCTCCTGATGCCTGACAAGTCCCGCAGATTTGTCCGCTTGGCAACTCCGATCCTGCTGTTGTCTCTCCTCTCAGAAGCCTCCTACCTATAGTACATGCTACCGCTACCAAAAAGCTGACTGGGATGCATTTCTCGATTTCCTCTGCGACCTCCCTTGGGGAAAAGTTTTCGATCTCCCAGTTGATGACTGTGCCTCTGAGGTCTCGTCATGGGTGAAAGCTGGCATTGATGCCTTCATACCCACCAGGAAGTATTGACAAAAACCTCATTCCTCTCCGTGGTTCTCTCCTGCCTGTTCGGCCGCCATTGCCCACAGGGACCATTACTTCCGACTATTCAGGATCCAGTCATCTGATCACAATAGGCGCCAATTCACGTCTGCTCGCAATAAGTGCAAGGCAATCCTGAATGACGCCAAACGGTTGTTCGCGGGGAGAATGCGACAGCGCATAGCTGACCGCAAGTTCGGCTCCAAGGACTACTGGCGGATATGCAAACGGGTGCTTAAAAACTGCAAATCCTCTATACCAGCTTTAATCCATGAATTTGAGGTTCTCATATCATCTGCCGACAAAGCTGAGTGCTTTGCCCGCAGATTCTCATCCAACTCCACGTTTGACTCATCTGGAGTATGCTCACCCGACTTCCCCGTTAGAACTGAGGCCAAACTGCACGACGTACATATTACCCCGAAGGTAATATCCCGAGTAATTTCAAAACTTGACCCCAATAAGGCGAGCGGTGAAGACGGAATCTCGGTGATAGTCCTTAAGAGGTGTGACCCTGAACTCTCCCCTGTCCTCTCTAAACTGTTTAACTACTGCCTTTCTGCTTCCTGTTTTCCTGCATGCTGGAAGTTCTCTTCAGTCGTTCCTGTTTTTAAGAATTTTGGTGAACCCTCGGACCCATCCAACTATGGCCCTAGCAGTCTTCTACCGATATTCAGGTAAGTGTTCGAGGCCATAATCAATGCTGAAATAGTTCAACATCTTACTGCCCACAAACTCTTCTCTGACAAGCAATATGGCTTCCGCTTTGCCAGGTCCACTGCCGATATGCTAACAACCTTTACGGAGTACATACTCCAGACCCTCGATGAGTCAGGCGAGGCTCGTGCAGTTGCTCTGGACATCTCCCAGGCTTTTGACAGGGTCTGGCACTCTGGCCTCCTTTGCAAGCTACGGGGTTACGGCATTACCGAACGCCTGCTTGACCTAATCCAGTCTTTTTAAACAACCGCAAAATGAAGGTCGTTTTGAATGTGCATGCCTCTTCATGCTACAGCATGAATGCCGGTGTCTCCCAGGGCTCTATCCTGGGCTCGATGCTCTTCCTTATTTTCATCAACGACCTCCCGGATGAGATCAAGTCCCAAGTAGGCATCTACGCAGATGACACCAAAATATACTCCCGCACCAGTAAGAAACCTGGCATGGCGGACAGACATAATCTCGCTGCTGACCTTGAACGGGTTCTACACTCTGTGGTGAATTGGGGCAAGAAGTGGCTTGTCAACTTCAATTCGTCCAAGACCAAGCTGTTGTCTGTCAGTCATCACAGGCAACGTCTCCTGCCTCCCATAAGCATGGACCAAGTGATTCTCCCTGAGTGCAATACACTGCGCCTTCTCGGCCTTAACCTCTCTTCTGATCTGAAATGGAACCGCTACATCGAATCCATAGCTAAATCCACTGCTAAGAAGGTTGGGTCACTGTGACGATCCAGGACATTCTTTCCGCCTGAATCCATCCTGCATATATACAAGTCTACCATTCGACCCTGCATGGAGTACTGCTGCCATTTATGGTCAGGCGCTCACCTCAGTGTTCACGACAGGCTCCAAAGGAGAGTTATTAACGTGATAGGTGCTGACCTGGCGGCTCGACTACAGCCACTTTCCCACCGTCTCCCTTTGTCTGTTCTATAAGTACTTTTCTGGCTTCTGCTCAGACGAACTTAAGTCACTGGTGCCTCCCCAACAGGTGTTTACTCGTGCAACCAGAATGGCAACTGGGTCCCACCCATTCACAGTTAGGTTAACCAAATGCAGACGACAATTCTACTCCTGCAGCTTCTTCTCTCGCACTTCCCGCCTGTGGAACTCGCTCCCATATTCTTGCTTTCCTGACGGCTACAACCTCCAGAAATTTAAAAGCAGTGTCAATAGTCATATACTAACCAATTGACTCTAGCCCTTCCCTGACCCCGTATATCCTTCCCTTTCTCTCCCCCTTGCAACTGTCATCACACCTGCATTTTCATCTTTCAATTGCTTCTTTCTAATTGGTTTGCAATCCTCTTCTTCCTCCTGTAATTAATTTTCATTCAGTTATGTAGCCCCCCCCCCCCAGCACATCAGTGGCATTTACGCCTTTCCCGGGCTGAAATGATTTAAAAAAATGCGTAGATTAGTGATTATCTATTGTTTTTATAATGTATATCTTTTCTCCATAGTGATCAATCGGAGTATGAGAGCTTATATATATATATATATATATATATATATATAGTCCCTTCTGTCATGCTCAGATGTGGTAACAGCTAATAATTCTCTGAAATATTTTGCCCTCAGAGTTTCGAAGTTGATACAATGGTAACACAGTTTAGTTCATTCGCAATACTGGATCAAGAAATACTAATATAATTTAAACTAAAAACAGAAACTTCGCATAAATTCTGTTTACTTTTTAAGTTAATGCACATTTAAAACATTTAGTCTCCTTTCTACTTGATGAATAAACGTTAATATTTTTTAAATCAGTACGAATTTATTTTTTAAATTCTCTTATAAATTTAAAACAGTATTCTCATTATTTCAGTCAAAACTGAATTTATATTTGAAACAATTTTAGAAGTGTATGATCGAGTGTACGCATAAATCCACCAGGTTAGTTTAAACGTTAACACTTGTTTAACAGTAACACAGAACAGGGATAATGAATGTGAGGAAAATATTTTGCCGTTATTTTTTACGACAGGCGTGCATTTGTTATATATACAGTACTGTGCAAATTATTAAGAAAAGAACTATTTTATCTTTTATGAAGCATATTGACAGAAAATTAACAATTTAATTGAAGTAATTTTATTTCATTTACTCAACAAATGCTTTCACTAGAAAAATAGTTGTTACAAAATAAATTTATATATTTGTTATTTAGTATGATAGCCTTTTGCTTTGATCACAGCATTCATTCTGTCAGACATTGATATCACAAGTTTCTTCAATGTATCTAATGCTATCTCCTGCCAAGCAGCTTATATTTTTCCCAAAGTGTGTCCTGCAATGTAACATTAGATTTATCAATTTTTTTATCCAAAATATTCTATAGATATTCAATAGGATTGAGATCTGGGCTTTGTAGGGGCCAATTAAAATTCCGAAACTCTCCTTCTTCTTCTTCTTTAGTTAAATAATTCTTATAAATGTTTGGCTTTTCACCCTGTATTTGAATTTCAGTGAGGTTTATAAGAAAATCACCCCTGTCCTAATACTTTTGCAGACTACCGGTAGTGTATAAAAGTGTTAGAACAGGAGTGATTTAAAACTTTATTTTGATGCCTCATAAAAGATAAAATAGTTCTTATTCTAATACTTTTGCACAGTACTGTATATTAGGGGAAATGGCATTTAAATATAAACGATAACATTAATTTCCATAACAATTCATTTAAGTAAATGAGAAAATGTATTTCGGAAAACGGTGACCGATTTTAAAATACAATTTTATTCCCAAATTTATTTATTTAAACGGCGTTTCAATATGTCAAAATAGGAAGCCTGATTATTATATATATATATTATTATATATTTATGACATCTAGATCTAAAGATTTTCATTTCTTTAAAATAAAAATCTAAAGGTTTCAATGCTAATAAATGTTTGAATGCATCTCTTTGTCTTTTGGCTTAAATTGTCATGGTGCTTGAAAAAGCAGCATGCAGTGGATAAAAGAACAGAGGAATATGGTGGATGTGCCAAAGTCTCGTAGCAGAAGACTGGGAATTTCTGCAGTGTTATCCTAGCAAACAGTGGCAAAGCATTATAATGAAATAGAATTGAACCCCATTCGATTAACCAGCTCCAATCACATTAACTAAATGTACATCCAGTTGCTGGCTGGCTGTACACTACGGCAGTAATGCGCTAGTTAGATTTAAGAAAGCTGTAATGGTTAAAACCGACGGCAAACTACATAATCTTTCGTTGGTGTAATTTCGATTTTGGAAAGGATTTGTTTGCTTTTTCATGATCATGCCATTGGGCCAATCGTTTAAGATTTTCATAAAAGATCCATTTCTCATCAAGTCACTACACAATCAAGATATTGATCATTAAGATCACAGCTACCTATAAGAAGTTTAAAAGTTAAATATTACTACGATGACAACTTACTCTTTTTCGAGCAGGTATTCTGTTAGTAAACTAAAATTCTAAGAATGAATTTATCATATAAATCTAATTATGCACGGAAGATTTTATCATTCTTTGTTGGTTTGTTTTAGATGTTTTGTGAAAGTTATAACTTGTATTATGAAACGGGATATAATATATATATATTTCAAAGTCGATTAGGCCAGAATTGAAGAATAAATCGCACACAGTATTAATAAACATGTACCTAAGGCAGCAATAATGACATGAAGGTTGTGTCTAGTTTTCTGCTACTGGTAGTTTAATATATGTTTGAGGTCGACTCATATGATATTTATAGTCCTAACTCAGAAGTTTGAACTAAAAATATATTGCGGTCGACTTGTACACTAGGTTGACTTGTACTACCACAATTTGCGGTATTGAAAGGCTACTACTCACATCTTATGTAGCTATGTCTGCATGCTCTGGCTACAATCACATTACTTTTTCTCTGATTGCATGTCTTGTGTTAAATTTTCCCCGGTTCTGTTGCGTGCATCTTTGCACATCTCTATTGGAAAAGTATTAATTCTTCTATTGTTCACCTACTAACCTCTGTCAGACTGGGTTCACTTGGTTTCGTTGTCTATAAAGACATCATTGAATTAAAAACCTTTGTTAGGCTATCCACTCTATTCAGAAAAGAAAACCGACTTGCTATGTAAACCAGAGCAACGACAACTATTGTGAGGAGCCAGTTCCCTCATACACCATTCAGTTGTGAAGATAGTAAACATATTTATGTATCCATCAATAATTTTAGTTTGCGCAAGATATATCTTAAATACTAGTATCTAATTATGTTTCAAGTGAATAAAAATCCACACTCTTCTCATAAATGCATATAGCTTGCGTAAACCAAATCTTAAATATTAGTATTTAATTATTTTTCAAGTAAACAAGAAATTTACAATCTTCTCATAAATGGATATAGCTTGCGTAAACGAAATCTTAAATACTAAGATTTAATTATTTTTCAAGTAAATAAAAAATTTACACTCTTCTCATGAATGGATATATATTTCGTAAAAAGAATATTAAATCCCAGTATGTAATTATTTTTCAACTGAATAAAAAATGCACACTCTTCTCATGAACGATATACCTTGCGTAAACAAAATATTAAATACTAGTACGTAATTATTTACCAACAAAAAAATTAAAAAACTACACTCTTCTCATAAATGGATATAGCTTGCGTAAACAAAATATCAAATACTAGTATTTAATTATTTTTTAAGTGAATAAAAAATTTACACTCTTTTCATAAGTAGATTTAATAAGTTGTATCGAATAGCACGACAATTTTATGCATATCTTTCAAATGTGAGAAAACATTTGTACATACGAATCTAAATTGATACGTATATGATTGTTGATTTTTTTATTTAAATATCATGTTTTCAGTGTTATGATTAGCTGGTGTCTGCATCTAACATAACTTATTTACCGTGAACAAGACAACTCGCTTTTTAGGTAATAATTATTCTATATTCTATATAATTATCTATATGAATGCAGATTCTTATGTATTTATTCCTGACTGTTAAAATTCTGAAGCCAGATCAGATGATTTTTGCTGAACATAAATTTACCAATGGATTTTGTAATAAATAAACTTATATATAGTTTCAACTCCCCATCCCACGCACGGTACATTAGCTTCGTAATAGAAAAGAAATTGAGATAAATAACAGACAACTGGAGACTCAAAACATCGAATGTAGAAATCAGTTAAAACTGATTAATTACTTCGTTAGAATTGACGACAATTTCTGTCACTTAGCTGGGAGGACATTAATTAATTAGTAGATACGCCTGGTCCTTGGGGGTTTCATCCCAATAACGACATCTTCTCATTGCATTACAAGGGGTAGGTCAGGGGAATATTCTACTGATGGCGTGAAAATCTGATGGGACCTGATAACTTCTCTCCACACAAATTATTTCTGTCCAAAATGAGGAGTTATCACCAATTACATTATTTACAGCCTGATTAACGTTCTCATCTTTGATGCTTTTGTCACAAGGTTTTGGCAACAACTATCCCTGGCCCACTTCAGAGGCTGTCAATACGTTTAATTTAGGAAATGTCTAAATAAACCCTTCATTTAATCTACGGCACAGTTTATTCAGGTTCCGTCTAGCGATATCGTGGCTTCTTTTCTCCGTATGGCTCACTTATTGCCAGATTTGATATCAGTGTCTCTTTTTCTGGATCAAAATTATCATTGACCGAAATAATAGAGAAAAGACTTTAATCCTGTCGGCTATTCTGTAAATTTAGAGTTTCGATTTCTAAAAGTAATATTCTTTATCATCTACTGCTACAGCTTTTATTCTGGCTGTAATCCGCTCTTCATGAGTGTGTGGTAATATTCTAAGCGTAGTTTAGTTGTGGAACAAGGCTGAAATCACGGAGCACCTAATAAGGATCGAATTCCTTACTCAATTGGAATGACTCCAGAGAGACAAGCTTGCATCCATTACTCCATATCTAGCTGCTCTTTTACGTGTGTATGACACAAAATGTAAATTTCTAAATAAAATGTTTGGAATATATCTTTTTTCCATAACCCTTTAGATTGTAGTATTAGTAACCTTAAGTGGGAGAAGTTTAAAATCTATCCGTAAAAAATATTTCTTTTTAAATAGTTTTAAGTGGTCTTAAAATTTTGATCAGGAGTGTATGTCCGAACTAGTCTGGTCTGTGGTTCACTTCGGTATTTGTCGGAACTCTTCGATAACTGTAACGGATCTCTACGAATTACTCTCCACTGCAAACTGCAACTGTGATTTCAGATCTTCTACTGCTGTTCTCAGTATGGCAGGATTATATGTACACTCAGTCGAGTCCATTATAATATACACAAAGGGGAGATCCCACAACACGTTTCCTATTTCCGCTTTGTCTCATGAGTCTGTCATATTTTCGATCGATATTTTATATATATTTCATCCCAGCTCATTTATATATTTATATATCTGGTTGGTAGTGAGGTTTTCGTGATTTGTCAATCATTAAATTTATTTAAAAACTAGAAGAACATTACTGACAATCAAATGCATAAAGATTATCACAGTTCTTTATGTGTTAATAATTGTTGATTGTAATAAATAAATTAGGCGAGAAAGCATTACATCGTCATAGCAAAACTGGGTTACAAATATAAAGGATCCTTTATCCCCATCAGTACAATAATATTGAAGAATATACCAAGATCCTACATTTTTACAAGTGTGTATTAGATCGTTTAATTTAAATTCATTGACTGTGCAAAGACCCTTGGGAAAGGTCGCTTCTCCCTCCAGTTATGGGTTAAATCGAAAGACAGATTGGATTTTATAGTTTTGGTCAGCAACCAGTCTACCGCAGAAATAATGCAAGAAAATCTTCTGCCCGACCCCCAGTCGTGTCACGTATGAAAATTAACTGACTCACTGATTAGATCATTGCAAATTTCGGTCCTGATTTTTAAAAAAATTACACAATTGTTACATTGTATTTTTAATTTTTAATACTCACAAACTTTTAATACTCACAAAAAAGTATTAGTCAAATACACACTACATTGTTCTTAACTTTCTCCGATTGTTCTTTGTAGGACGTTGATGCCATTCTCGAAGAAACGTCGTAATATATTTTTAATTGGAAAAGGTTGTTTGTATTCAACTGACTATACAGAATCCAATTCCTTCTCATTTAAATTGTTCTGTAGAGACAAGAATTCATGAAAAACCGAAGGAAAAAAATCTGCAGAATATGTCATGTGCTTGAGGGTCGCCCATTTCAACCGTTTAAATGTCTTCACGGTCAGTTTTACAATATGCTGTTTGGCATTGTCGTGAAGAAAAGTAAGCCTTTTTAGACTTGCGAAAATTCACCGTTTTTCTTGGCGAAAGCATTTAAGATATCAATTCCGAACCATACAGCACTCTTTTTCGTCGAAATCCTCGGTTTAATTTCCACTATGACAAGTAAAGCGTATTAATCTACGTTGGATGTTTGCCCGCATTGTAGTTGATGGTTCAGACTGAAATAACTCACTTTTTAAATATCGGAAGAGAGGAAGGCTGATCTTGAGAAATTTTGTGAATGTTTTAATGTTGTGTTTGTCGTGATTCCTACACTTATTTCATTCCGGAATTCATAGATCATAATATAGTGTAAGTGAAACTTTTCCTCGTCTGTGTCATTTCTGGCAGTCACTTGTAGAGATAACTAGAACAACTATCTATCGAGTACAAACATTTGCAGTGGTTTAAATGATGTCACTTTAATTAATTTGGCTGACTCATTCTTTAAAATAAATGAAAACTTAGACACACAATCATAATATTCTCTTAGTGAGTTATTAAGTTATCACCGTCATACTAAATATGATATTATTATTATTATTATTATTATTATTATTATTATTATTATTATTAATCATAGTAGTAGTACTTTCTTTGATTTCGGATGTATACACATTACATTCCGGGTCCCAACAAGGGATTACGTATATTTTACATATATGAAGCTCTTCGTAACATAAGCTGTATTTGTGAGTACAATTTTTGCATTTTTTATGCATGGGCTAGTAAGAATCCATTTATCCCTTACACATAAATTTGCATTATGTCTTTTTGCAAAAACCTAGATTTCATTGGATAATAAATACTACTATATTTCTATAGGACAATTTAAGAATCTCAGGTTAAGCGACAATTTACCAAACGCTTGATTTTCACTAATCAAATTTCGTGTACATTTGGTAAAAAAAAGGCTCCAGTTAGCTTCCTTGATTCTTACAAAAGCACACGTTTTGATTGGTCAAATCTCTCGAATAGAAATTTGGGTACGAAAAACAGTTTTCTTCAACAAGTGAGTTTACAACTGCCACAAGAGTCCACCCCAGTCTAAGATTCATCTATTCGAATGCGCCAACTCACTCATACTTAGAAACTGCCTAGCTGAAATAACTAATTCGATGAACACACGCACTACATTTCTTAATACAACTCTCCACACATAGATTTCTTTTCAACAAAATCTATAACATCCAGAACATTCAGTTATGAATTCTCTTCAATTTCATCTGAAACATTCAATGAAGAAATAATATACTAAACAAGAAAGTATCTTTTCTTCAAACTTACATGAAACACAGTTAAGGAGAGACAACTCCATTTTTGTACTGTGTAGAAGTTTTATCTGAACTCACACATCTGAAATTCTGAACGCAACAGTTTTATCTTTTCTTACATTGCTTAATATTTTCTCATAACTGATTTATTCTTAATCATCACCATTGCATATGTTTGTTAATGCAATTTATATTGTTATTAAAACAATGTTTTCTTCAGTCAAATAGTCTTTCAATATATAATATAAATAAATGTATGTTGAACTTTTAATTGTCCATGTTTAATGCTGAATCATCTTTCCTCTCCGAATCCATCGGACCTTTTTTCAATTAATCTGAGCGCTTCAAGTTCAACTAGAATCATTAATGTCCCCATGTGCCACATTTTCTAGTCTTCCGCTGAAGCTTTTTGTATTTAAATAATATTATCATTATCATTATTATTATTATTTAAATTGTTGATGGAATAGCATATGCGCTGGAGTCGTTTTGACACAGTTTATATAATATTGAGATAGATTATTTCATTTTCCCTTTTGTATACATCTTAAGTTCTGTTTATTTCCTGCTAAGTTTTTTTCATTTTATAATCTATCATATTTTCGTTACATAATTTGGTATAGACAAGTATGAAAAGAGTAACCATTTAACATTTCATCTAATTCAGTTCTCCACTATTATTCCAATGTATATACTTTTGATTATATATATATATATATATATATATATATTGTTGTTACATTTCCGGATCAGTTCAAAATTTGCTTCTGTATTATTCAGGAGCTAAGAATATATTGATATTTTATTGGAGAACCAGTCAAAGAAATGCATAAAACCCAGTGAATGTAGTGAGATTACAGCAGGGCTTTTAGTTTTTCTTGTTGGATCTCTAATTCAGATGCGATTTTTCGAATCTCTCACTAGCAGAAAATGCATCGAAGCATCAAATGAATCTTGATCTGTTCTTAGAAGTTTGTGACTCGAGACCGACCGAGGTGGTTGGCCGAATATAAAATATATAAGACTTCATAAGTTAAAGACAAGGCTCAAAAGAATAAAACAAGTCGTGTCTCTGAATTCAGGCTTTCACTGAAAATCATGAAATCAGGTTTCATAAAGATATAAAAGAAGTTATCCTATGTGTTTATCTTTATTTATTTTGAGTGGATATATAAACCATACATACCTTTACACAATAATGCCTCATAAAGACCGTTCACATATGCTATGCATCCATGATTAATAGAATGTATGTAATGTGTGGTAGATTTTTTTTATAAATATCAAGGCTATTTTTTAAGAAATTCTGGAAGCGGGCTAGGTCAGAATAACCGTATAATTGGTGAATACACATACTTACACACACATACATATACACACACATATATCCATATATATATATATATATAAATATATATATAGTAATGAACTTAATCGCAGTAAGTCAACACTAATAATAACAGACTAAATATCCGAAAATAACGCTAACTAACAGTAATACAAACCGTCTTACGCTGAAGAACCGTTCGTGTAAAACCGCGTAAGGTGGTGGCTCAATTCTAGATTTTTGCATTATATATATATATATATATATATATATATATGTATATAAGGTGAATGAAAAGTATTGCTCTCATATATGATAGACTCTTCTGTCTAACTGTAAGTTTTACAAGACTGGAAAATTCATCATACATAGAAAAAGGAATTTAATTTTCAATCATATATATATATATATATATATATATATATATATATATATATCATATCATTACGATTGAATTCTGTAGAGAGAAAAATTGTTCTCCCTGTAGCTGGCGTGTGTATACACCGTATATATATATAACGCGCTAACATTTCTACCTCTCTTATCCCATGCGCCCATGGCTTAGTGGGTAGAAACTTTAACTGACACTAAATCGGTTGAGTGTCGATCCCGCCTGCTTGTATGTAAATGACTAATATATATATTAAATACAGAACAAAAAGGGAACGTATATCATTCTAATATTTTTCACACTCTTTAAAGTTTTGTCAGAGGCAGAAAGAAAACAGATAATAAATGTGAAAACATATTAAATTAATATACTTTCCTTAGTCGTTTTTAGTTTATCATCCTGTGCAAATCCGATTCATATTTGATATGTAGTTGATCTTTAACTCATATATATATATATATATATATATATGCTTATTGAGAATATATAATTATAAAAGATATTTGATATACTTAATCAGATGAATGGGTTTCGGAAAAGTAATAAGAGAAGGGGTGTAAAGCTGTACTAAGGATAGAAGTGTGGAAGGTCATAATCGCTAAAATTTTGTCGTTGCTCGCATGTTCGGTCCATGGTATCTTCGGCATTTACCTGAAGATTCACATTTCTGCTACTTTTAATCTTTGAATAGATTGACTGCCATAAAGGAGGGCAGATATCACATAACAGTTCAGTGTACTTTTCTTTGTTTTCTACGAAATCTTTCTGTCTCTCATTACTGTGCTTAGCTTTTTAAATACAACCTTGGTCTGGCCAATCAGACTTCGAATCTCAGTGTCGCATTTTCCATCTTCTGTCAGAAGATTTCGCAAATATTTAAATTACTGCACCTGTTTCATCTTCGAATCTCCGACCTGTAGTTGGCATTTTGTTGTCCTTTTTGTTGTTGTTGTTGTTGTTGATAACCATTCATTCTGTCTTGTAGTTTATGTTTAGTCGTTTCTTCTCGCTTTCACTTGTTGCCTTCTGACTCGGGGTTTCACAGATATGACATTCCATTATTCAGCTGTGTGTGATTTATATTAGAATTGATTTTATTTACAAAAATAATATTATATTATTACTTTTCGCTCAAATAGCTTTATACGCTAACCTATTTTTATCTTGGAGATTATTACAAGACGTAATGTAATTTATTCATTTTTATATGTTATCGATAAATGAATTTAATTTTGAAACAGTCTGGCAAGCGGATACACTTGCAGTGATATTCCGTGTTGGGAAAAATAATTTTATTTTTTCCTTTACATACACAGACACTTACACGAAAGCAAAGAGATAGATAGATAGATAGATAGATAGATAGATAGATAGATAGATAGATAGATAGATAGATAGATAGATAGATATAAGCATTTTGTAATAGATAGATAGATAGATAGATAGATAGATAGATAGATAGATAGATAGATAGATAGATAGATAGATATGAGCATTTCGTGAAAAAAGACAAAGAGATAGATAGATATGAACCTTTTGTGATAGATAGATAGATAGATAGATAGATAGATAGATAGATATGAACATTTTATAATAGATAGATATATATATAGATAGATAACATTTTGTAAGATATAGATAGATAGATAGATAGATAGATAGATAGATAGATATGAGTATTTCCTGATAAAAAGACAAAGAGATAGATATGAACCTTTTGTGATAGATAGATAGATAGATAGATAGATAGATAGATAGATAGATAGATAGATAGATATGAGCATTTCCTGATAAACAGACAGACATCTAGACATATTATGAGCCTTTAGTGATAGATAGATAGATAGATAGATAGATAGATAGATAGATAGATAGATAGATAGATAGATAGATATGACCAATATGACCCACGTCCAAAAAACTAATCAATCATAAAAATCATTGAAGGGAGATTTTTTTTCTCGAGTCGAGTAGTTATCGGTTGTTATTAAAATGTCCATCATTGTTAATGCAATACATTGCTTGTTTCTTCGATTTTCAACGTGCTTTTTCATACTGGCTTTGTATGAAAATTAGTCTCGTGTGATAAACGAATCCATCTCTGAACACGAGAATGTCTCCATTTATACATGGTTACATCAAACTTCAAGCCGACAAATAACTGTACTTTTGTTTACGCTGCGGAGATACATACATCTGAAGATGAAAAACATTGTAAAATCTAATGTGTATGTCCCTCACAAATTTCGTCGAAATATTTATAAGGGGCCTTTTGATAAACTCAATTTCCATTCATTAGCATTCACTTTCACCGAGGGACTAAAAACTTTAAAGCGTGTAGAATATACACATAAATAAGCAAAGCAATCCATTCTAAACGTTCATATATACCCAAGAATATTAATTTAACCGTACATACACTCAAAATATATATTATACTGAGTCATAAGCAACTTCTGATTTAGGGAACCAATTTTAATGACGTATGGCAATGCTAATACTAATATGCGCCGTTTCCTTTCAAGGTCATCGTTCATCAAGGTCAGTGACAATGTCGTTTAAATATAATAAAATATTCTCTTTGAAGCTCTCGTCAAAATTATGATAAAATAGTTCCTTTGAAACAGTTTTCAGGAAAATTATCCGGATTCTGATAAACAGAGAGCGCAGCAGAATTGGCCCGGAGATAGAACAACAACAGTGTGGCTTTGTTAAAGATACCGGAACGAGGAACGCAATACTCATGCTCAAATGTTATCTAAAAGAGCTATACAAATCCAGAAAAATCTTTTTCTGTGCTTTATAGACTACGCAAAGGCGTTTGACAACGTACGCCACACAGACTTGATAGACATGGACGACTACCTCGACAATTTTTGAAAATAGGTTAGGATAATCAGGAACCTAATTTGGCGGCAAATTGCTTGCATACGTATAAGATGTGAACTCAACAGGTATACAAAAATAAAAGGGCCTTTAAACAAGAATGTCTTTCTCACCGGATCTATTCAACTTGTATAGGGAAGCAATTATGAGAGATATAAAAGCCTTGTTGGGATTCCTCATTGGTGGGCACAAATAGAAAATGCAAGGCCTTCTACAGAATGTAGTAAAAGAAAGCTTGAAGAAAGGGTTGAGGATAAACATCAAGAAAACTGAATGTATGGTCATTAGCAAAAAGAAGATCTTAAAATGACAACTACAAGCCGGAGAATCTAGAATAAAACAGGGAAAAAATTCAAATACCTGGTAGGTCCTCTGACAGAAGATGGAAAGTACGACATGAAGATACATAAACGCATTGGCACGGTAAAGACGTATTGGTATGGCCAAATACGTATTTCAGAAGCTAATCAGTGTGCTGTGAGACAGGGAAATCATACTGGAAATTAAAAAAAGAGTGCTGAGTTGCTATGTTATATCAGTCTTTCTGTATGGAAATGAATGTTGGACGATCTCATCAAGTGTGAAAAAGAGGCTTGAGGTAGCGGTAGTAATGTTGTTTTACATAAAGTTGCCGAGGACACAATAGACAGAGCACTTGAGCAAAAATGAGGTGTTGGAGAGGATGCAAGCGAGAGGGAAACTTACACTAAACTCATCTAGCAGAAACAGATGAGGTTCCTGTGTCAAGTAATGTGGAATTAGAGCCTGGAGAATTTAATACCTACAGGAAGGATAGAAGGAATGAGAGACAGGGGAAAGCAGCGCGACACATACTTGATAGGTTTAAGCATATAGATAGCAGAGCGGGTTTGGAAGAGATAACAAGAGAAAAAATATTGAGAGCGACAAGAGGAAGTTCATGATCGCCTACATTCTGAACAAATGCGTCAAATGAAGAAGTTTCTTAAGTCCAGTAATTGTTACTGCTGGTAGCTTCCTCCCTTGAATTTTGCGTCGTGATTATGTCATTATCCCCACTTCGAGTTACTGTGCAACTCATTTTACCTGTTGTTGATTTTGAATGTTTTCACCTAATGTTGTCTTTGTTTTCTGGTAAAATTCTTTGCTTTTTGATTCTATAACGCTAGTCCACGATGATAAAAAAAGTTATAGCCATCTATCTTAGAAAGGGGTTGCAAGCTGTTATAACTTGCTACTAACGGTTATACTATTATGTCGCGATTAACTACAACGGTACTTTAATGGACACTCTATCAGAACCCTCTCAGAACCCTGAATATTTACCCAAAGTCTATGCCCGAAGACAAAGAACTTGACTGACAATTTCGGGCTTTCGTGTAAATCTGGCAGTTTAGCCAAGTCATTCCACACTAAGAAGAAATGTGATACATTGTCACTTATTTAACGTGGAAATGCCGAGCAACTACAAACATTACACATCCCCTCCACCCTGCATTCGCGTTGTCTGCCAATAACATTGTTTATTTTTCCCGGGTGAATTTCTATCCTCAGACCGAGAACCGACTGAGTCGAAATTTGCCCGAAGACCGGGAGATTGTCTACTTTATTCAGTAGAGCCACTGTTCGAAAACAGAGCCCCGACTGAATCTTGCTCAACTCTGGGTATTAACACAAGTCCTCCCTATTCTGGTGGGATATAACACAAACTCATGTTTCAAAGTGTAGTTACCGAGCATGTACATTTGTGTAAAAATTCCTCAACTACCACACATTCTTCTCATTTGATTCTCTCTGCAGGGACACAGACTGAGGTGGTCTCTGCCTGTAAAAAGCAACCGTTACAAGAGCGAGTTCAAGTGATACTCTGAATATTTACTGTAGAGACGGGATGTGGCTCAAGATAGAGCTTTACTTTAGGTACACTCGGAGCTTGCATACGCGGAATCTGGCATTAGGATTTTCTGTTCTACTCGGGTTATCTCGGTCCGGAGACGCAACCCCAAATTAGATGAGCCCTGCCCGAATACATAGAGTTTGTCTGTCTTTCTTAAACAGAGTCGTTATCTGATCGACAAGAAATTTGGCTGACAATTTCGACATCGAGAGGAACAATGTGAATTTATCCGTAGATTTTCCATGCGTATATTCTCAGGCAAACATTAACCATAGTTAGTGATATCGGGTTCTTGTTTATTTGTCCCCAGCCGAGCCTCTGTACATAGACATAACCTCGTCCGTGACACCTTCCGGCACAAAAGAGAGAGTTCGACAGCTCGAAATAAAGCAATTTTCTGAGTATTTACCCAACTCTTCCCCACAGAGGCGTGCAGTAGCAATTTTAATAAGTTTTTGAGTGCTTATACTTGAGAACATATTATATGGACTTGAATTCGAAGAATCGGGTTTTTGTCTACTTTTCCTTTTCCGAGTCCGTAGTCATAACCATGTTTAGGTTCGTCTCTGCCCGAAGGCTGCAAGTCTGACAAGATCGATTTTGCGCTCGACTCAGTGCCTTCCCACATAGACGGGATATGAAAGAAGTTCGGGCTTTACGTGGTGAACACTTGTGCAGAAACTAGGACCAAGTTTCAACTTTAACCCAGCTTTCGCATACGCAAGATTAGGCACTAAACCAGTTTATTCTTATTAGCCGGGACTCTGTCCGTAGTCGGAGCCACGATTGAGTCTCAATTTGCCCGAAAGCTTGACTGACAATTAAAAGCACCGCAGAACTCTGAGTATATACAATAGTTCTTTCTATTAAGGCGTCAATATTTTACTACGGGTTCCTGAGCGGAAATATTCGGGCACAAACTTTCCAGCCCCTACATACGTAATATCAGGTATTTCTGTCTTTTTTCAGCCGATTACATTCGCAAATAATCAATATTATATGATCACTTCTGCCCTGCTATTAACCAATTACAGGGTGGAGTCGAGCCGGATTCATATCTGCCCCAAGAGTATTCTTTCCTAACAGAGTATATGAAACTCGACCTAAATACGATTTTGGCTCTCTGGTGTGTCATTCCAAGTCACTATCGATTTCACAACGGAGCATCTATTTTATTGCAGTAGTTAAACAAACAATAAAGCTTAAAATTAGGAAGGATATTTTTATGAAATCTTTCGGAACAGATTAATTTTGGGACCATTTTCACATTCATTATAATCCATAACAAATACCACTTGTATACATGCAAGAAATATATAAGAAAATCAACAAATGTCCCGACTCAATCTTGCTTTCCAAAGAATACTATCAGTAGACAATGGAATACTTAACATCACGCAGACACCACATTGGTTCTTAAAAGTGAGTGTTGACAGTACTTGAAGAAAACAATAATAAAATATGATCTTCAAATATATAATTAACATCTTTTTGCACAATACGCAACAACTTATTCAAAAAGCAGAAAAATACAATAAATAATAAAGCTAATTATTTAAATGTTTTAAATACCATACAAAAACATCCAAACGCCTTCATTTTTGTTGAATTCTACGAGAGAATTTATTTTTATGTTTTTTACGTACTGAGGGAATATGCTGAGGCTGACAAAACGAACCTCGCTGCTGAGCTTGAAAATGACCTCCAATCTATGGTGGACTGGGGTAATACATCAGTCGTAAATTTTAATACTTCCAAAACAAAGTTGCTATCTATAAGTCGTCACAGACAATAGTTTCTATCCCAATCATTAGCATAGATCAGGCTAGCCACCATGAAAGCAAAACACTGTGCCTCCTCGACCTACCTCTCTCAGCACATCTCAAGTGGAATGACTATATCGAATCCATAGCGAAATCTGCTGCTAAGAGGGTCGGTTCACTGTGTAGGACCAGGAATTTTTTCTCGTCTGAATCTATCCTGCGCATATAAAATCAACCATCCACCCGTATATTTGATACTGCTGCCAAATTAGGTTGGGTGCCCCTGCTTTTCACCTCGGGGTTCTTAACAAAATTCAACGGGGAATCTGGAATGTGATCGACCCCGACTTGACAGCTCAGATGCAGTCCCTATCTCATCGGCATAATGTAGCTTCCCTGTGTCTCTGATACAAATATTTTCACAGCTTCTGCTCTGATAAACTTTGCTCAGTGGTGCCCTATATGTATGAATTCACTCGAACTACTAGACTAGAAACTAGGTCCCACCTTTTTACAGTGAAACGGATAAAATGTAACCGCAACTTCTACCTCCCGCCTGTAGAATTACCTTCCGTCTACTTTCTTCCCCGACAGCTACAATCCCCAAGAATTTAAAAATGAAGTCAATAGTCATCTCCTATCTCACTGAACCGCATCCGTTCTTTCATGATATTTTCTCCGTCCACTTTACCCTCATCACACCAGTATTCTTATCATTCTATTACCCTCTACCTGACACCCCCTATAAATTGTTCCTCTTTCTCATCACTTCCCTCCAATGTAAACTCTTGCGCACCAGTGACAGCAAAAACTGCCTTGCTTGGGGTTAAATGATTAAAGAAAATTGTCGGTATATGGCTACTTTGCTCCATCTGGATAAATAAGCGTTGATATTTGAGCATGTGTATGAGGCTTGTAAATTTGTACGTATGTGTATATATGTTTGTGTAATTGTGTGTGTATATAATTTTTACATAAGGCTGTATATGTACAGGGTGTGTCATATATTCAAATGCTAATGTGCTACATACATACATATATATACATACATACACACACACACACACATATATATATATTATTTATTCATAAATTATAACATGGATATGTTACAATATCACGACAAAAGTAGCCATTTTGTTTTTGGGAAACAAAATGGCTACTTTTATAGTGATATTGTAACATATCCATGTTATAATTTATGAATAAATAATATTATTAGCTCTACTTTTGTATTGATCAGTTTCTTAAAAATAGTGTTTCTCTTTACAAGGAATATTATTCCAACAATACTTGAACACAATCTTCAGCCAATGTCTGTTGTGCTTTGAGTTGACTAATAATATAGACTTTATAGAAATGTCTTGGTCTAACTATTCGTGAGTATAACAGGTATATTTCAGTTTATTTTGCGGAATACTGACTTGACATATTTGTAGAACCCAATATATATATATATATATATATATATATATATATATATAGTGTATCGAAGCAGCAAGTCATTTTCTAAACATATACTGTTAAATATAAGAGACAATGAATGTCTATTATGTTTAATCATGAGCCGTTCTAACCGTCGTATTTTGGCTTTAATTTCAGTTGAAAATAAAGACAAGAATTCTCCAACATTTGGATAATTATTTATTGATTTTCTTCTAAGCTTTCGGCTCACATGAGTCATCTTCAGGGAGGTTGTTTAGACTGAAATATTAAAATACGTCGTTTAGAACGGCTCATGTTTAAACATAATAGTCATTCATTGACTCTTATATTTGACAGCATATGTTTAGAATATATATATATATATATATATATATATATATATATATATATGTACATTTGTGATGGAATGTATCTTGGTTTTGTGGTCAAACCTCCCGCCTACCGCTACATTTCCCCGATGTATAATTTAATTCTCACGTCTACCATTTATGACACTTTATATCACCCGGAAAAATTCGTTTCTGGGTCATGCCGCTTGACTTCCTCTTCTTTTCAAATGTTCGGATAAAATAAAACCAGTTGAATGTTCGCCTAAAGTGTTGGGCACTAAAAATTACCCTTGAAATAAATTATAGTGTATAACCGCTTTAAATGATGCACTGAATTTAACTTTATATATATATATATATATATATATATATATATATATATATATATAATAGCGTTTACTACTTGATGAGACATTGTCTCTTCCATATCGAAACAAAATGTACACTTTGTAGCACTTTGTAATTTGTACATGTTCTAAACTATAATTTATAATATATATATATATATATATATAGGAAATGTAGCACATTCAAATTATTTTGAGTAAGCATATTAATTAAATAAACTTTTCGTTTTATAAACATTATAAACAGTCATGGAATTATAGGCTTTTCATTCAAAATAGTGTATTTGTAAAAATATCTTAAACTAAATGTAACTTCCGTGGCTGGATTTTAATTTCAAAATTTTCAATAGATTATGATATGTACTTCCATATTCCACCATTTGACTTGATAAATAAACATCACACTATTGGAATATGGGCAATAACTTCTGCTCGATAAATTTCGTTTTTCTGATGTATCCTCTCTTTCTATTACCTTTACATTAACCAGTATTTATTTATTCTTTAGTAAATGCCCGAGATGATATCTTACCATTATAACGGATACAGACTTGCCATTATATTTCTAAAATATTTTAATATAAAAGAACAAAAACTATTAGCATAAAACAGCATCTGTCAAGTTGTATATGTCCTGGGCCACCAGGCAGCGAAATATACACAAAAAATATTACAGGCGTGATATAATCCCCGCAAAATTCACATCAAACGTTAATTTCCATTCAACTCATAGTAACGTATATTTCAATAAAACCTTCTTGAATTTAATTTATAGCAACCTTTTAAATGTCCTCTCTAGTTATTTAATGACAGAGATGATTCTTTATTCGTATTCTGTCTATTATTTAACTCATGAAAGTGTTCTTTCACTTGAAACTATGCAAGGCCTAATATGTCAGATTTATTAGTTAGTCAGTCTGTTAAGTTCCATACGTTATACATACTTGGGAGATCATGACTGACTCAAGCAGAAGATTTTTCCGTGTCAGGTTGCCATTATGTTCTGCGGTAGACCGATCACGAACTAATCTGTCTTGCTATTCAACCTATAGCTGAAGGGAGAAGAGAAAGACTTAATACTTTTCCCAAGGGTATTTGTGTGTAAGTGAATGAAACGAATTCGACTAGAGATTAAATTCGGTATTTCACACCAAAATAATTATCAGATTTATACAAGGATAAGATGTATCACTTCAACATTAACGTTTAACGTTTTCATCAATATTATTTAATATGATGGGTTCAATATATTTTTTTATTTTTTTGAATTGATTTATATACATATGGGAATACACATATGAAGAAAAATATCATTCAGTTGGTAATAAAACTGTGCTCAATGTGGTATCAAAAGAACTATTCATTATATATATCAACAAATATACATATTATTGTAATTTTTCCTAAATTTAATTCCAAAACATTTCTACTATTCACCCACATATTTCTTGCATTCACCCACGGATTTTTAAAATTCAACGGCTCTAAGAAAGATTTTTAGCAAAAACAATGTTAAAGTTAGAGTTGCGTTAATATAAAATATATATATATATTCCACAACATAATAAAAACTTAGCCCACCTGAATAATAAGTGTTAACCTGCCACTAATAATAGAGATCCTTCTCATAATAAATGCAACTGCCGAAAACATAAGACCTGCTCTTTAAAGAGCATGTGTACACCCGAAAGCGTTATTTATAGGGTTTACATACATTTGGATGATGATGCAAAATTTTGTTTTGGATCCACGGCTAATAAGTGGAATATATAGTTTCAATAACCATTGCTGTATTTAAACAATATTAAATACGATAAAAGCACCGATTTATCCATATATTAATGGCAATTAAAAACAACAATATGAACCCAATCATTGCCTGGAATATTGTGGCTTAAACCAGATCTTATTATAGATAATGAGACAGATGTATCTGTCTTTTAGAAAAGATGTCATCTTTAATAATATAAATGGTCTTAATTAACTTAACAAAAACGTGAATTAATGAAAACATAATGCCTTTCCTTCTACAGATTCTTCTAACGCATTTCTAGCTTGTGGTAATCCCTAACGGCGACTTGCTTTCTAGACAAATTTAAATGTAATATCAATCGTTATTTACTGTCTTGTTGAATTACATTTTTTTTAATCGTGCCACCCCAAGCAAGGCATTCCACTGCCACTATAGCGCATGGGGGTACATAGAGCGATTAAGTATAGGAAATGTCAGAAGGGGGGGGGTGATAGACGACTTAGGATGTACATAGGGAGAGAGTTGGAGAGACTGGGTGCGAGTTAGTGTATTAGGAGATGTCTATTGACATTACATTTAAACTCCCGGAGGTTGTAGCCGTCGGGGAAGCAAGCATGTGGTAGGGAATTCCACAGGCGGGAAGTGCGAGGAAAGAAGCTGTTGGAGTAGAAATTGCGGTTACATTTCATCGGTTTCACTGTAAAAGGGTGGGACCTAGTTGCCAATCTAGTACCTCGTGCAAATTCACATCTAGGGGGCACCAGTGATTTAAGTTCGTCAGAGCAGAAGCCATGAAAGTATTTATAGAAGAGGTGCAGGGACGCCACGTCACGCCGGTGAGAGAGTGACTGCAGAGTCATCCACATACAAGCCTGTTTCGCTGTATCACAGCTCATCAGTGTAACTAGACACATCCACTTACTTCTGACCTAGATAGAAACTCGATCGATTTGGTGTCAGTCGGAGTCGCTACTCCCTAAGCTATCGACACATGGGATCGGAGAAGGGAAATTTTAACATGTTTTATATAAGCAGTGTATACACATGCCAGTCACCGAGAGAACTCAATTCATTTCTGAAGAGTCATGCATATAGCAGAAGTGGAAATTGTTTTTTAAAATGTTCTTCTCTAGAGAGCTCAATCGCAATGAGGGCATAATATATTAGCCATCCACATACAAGCCTGTTTCGCTGTCTCATCCGTGTGGCTAGACACATCTACTTGCTTCTAAGCCGGGATCGAAACTCGACCGATTTGGTGACCGATATATATATATATATATATATATATATATATATAGGTGTGATTTTGTAACCCTGGGTTTCACGCTCTTACGATCGTCAGTCAAACTGATTATTTTTTATATATATATTGATGAGAAAACTCAACACATAAACGATTTTGTGTTGAGTTTTCACATCAATATGTTGAGTTCTTTCGCAATATATTTTCTCTGGATGAAGTGAGCGTGGAAATCCATGTTGACTAGAATTTCTATGCCTTAAGTTATTACCACATGCACACATACACGTACACACCACAACTACCACACCCACCAACAAAAACAAATCTCACACACAGACACAAACACACTCACACACATGCACATATATATATATACATACATATCACATATATATATAACATACATATATATATATATATATATATATATATATATATATATATACAACAACATTACAAAAAATGCCTAATTTGCCTAGATGAAAAAGTAGCAATTATATCTCATACCGCATAGAAGAACTTACTAAACATAAGATCAGAACTAACTTCCAAATGCAGACATGAAAATAAATATCTATTATCACAATTCATACAAAACGGATAAAAAAAGAACCGCAAATACCATAATACTATCAATTATTCTCTAGTTCAAACTACTACCATAATAATTGCATTTATTGTTATTTCATTACACCCCGATTACTAATCACTACTACCGCTTTACAATCATTATTGGCTACCACAACTATTATTATCATCAAATATTACGATCACCGTATTAGTCGGCAATCATCATTAACGTAAATTACTCCTCTCAGCTGTAGTAAAATTAATACCACCACACATAAAAACTAACAAGCATTACAAATTAGAATTTCTACCATTTAAATATGAGCACCCCCACCAAAAAAAAACAAGCTAATAACCGACTTTAAAATAAAAAATAAATGTACAGCCTTAAATAAAATAATAGCAATGTTTACCTATCATAGTTTCACACAGACCCCATCGTACGTACATATGTGCGTACGAGAAATCGACAACTGTCCGCGCGTTGACATCGCTACACTATTCGAATACACCAAGCGAATGCGTAGCTATGTGCGCAACAGCACACATATACACATATATGTCGAGACCCGTACGGTTCGCATATATATTTGTGTGAACACAGGTGGGCGGATGCGCGTGTGTGTGTGCCTGTACGCACGTCAATAGGTGTACAAATGTGTAAATATGTCTGCGTCTGTAATTACGATAAATTTTCCCCCCATTTCCACAAAAATACACCAATATACGCAGCCCTACATATAGCCAATCTTTTAAAATATAATCAGTTTGTCTGACGATCGCAAGAGCGTGAAAACTAGGGTTACAAACTCACGCTTTTCTATATGAATATGTCAGCTTTATCTCTGATATTGAGCGCTTTCAAAAAATTACCACGCATATATATGTAAATAATATAATATATATAGCAAATTGTATATATATATTGATATTTATAATTATATACATACACTTTTTACACACACACACACAGATATATATATGTGGATGTGTGTGTGAAAAGTGTATGTATATAATTATAAATATCAATATATAAAATAACATTTGTTATATATTATATTATTATTATAGTGCATTTAATAATATAAGTGTATCTAATAATATAATATATATAACAAACTGCATATATATATTGATATTTATAATTATATACATACACTTATCACACATACACACACACACACACATATATATATATGCGTGTGTTTGTGTCTGTGTGAGAGAGTTGTTTTTCTTGGTGGGTGTGATAGTTGTGGTGGGTGCATGTATGTGCGTGTGGTAATAACTTAAGGCATAGGAATTCTAGTCCACATGGATTTCCACGCTCACTTCACCCAGAGAAAATATATTGCGAAAAAACTCAACATATGGATGAGAAAACTCAACACAAAATCGTTTATGTGTTGAGTTTTCTCATCAAAATATATATATATATATATATATGTATATATATATCCGCAGAGAGATCTGTTTCGTTGTATCACAGCACATCAGTACGGTTAGACTCCGAGCGCTTTTTAAACCAGGATTGAAACCCAACCGAATTGCGTCAGTCGGCGATTCTACCTCTGGGCTATGGGCGTTCGGTGGAAGAAGGCAGACTTTTTAGCGTATATATTTTCATTATACTCGCCCAATAGCTAGTGCTGTAATTCAGTTTACTGAATGAGCGATATATATATATATATATATATATATATATATATATATATATATATATATATTCAAATGCATTCCGTCGCCTCCGTCATTATCAAGTATCACAATATACAAGGATATAGCGAAGGAAATCTTGCATTTATTTTTTAATACACAACTTCTTATTCGATAACTGTAAAAATATAATAAATAAAAAATGTTTTTTTTTCAGCTTGGATTTATAAGTGATGCCAAAATATTTATTGGTATATATATATATATATATATATATATATATATTAAGAGAAAGATAGTGGATGAAAATTTGTATCCGTGCCACAGAGAAGCTAATGAGACTGTAGAAAAGCTTTTACAGATCACGTATTTTGTCATAGTTTGGTAGACGTCTCTAGGTCGGAATGTGAGACAAGCATTGGAAAGTGTGCTTGAAGAAGCGGCAATAAATAATCTTGTGAAATACTAAGATCGGAATGTGCATTTTAGTTATTTATGAACCCGTCTCATGTTGACCGTGGTGTATTGTGTTGACAATCGCGCCGATCATGCAATCCCAGATGATCAGACACTGATCAGATCACATACAATAGTGTATTATTGATCATTGCAAAAGCAATAGTAAAACGTTGCTCTAATCGAACTAACAAAGAAGAAAGAATATCTTCTTGGATTGGGCCAATATATGAAATGTTATCAGATAAAAGTAGTGTTATAAAGATATGCACGCACACACAGATGAACAAAAGATATACGTAGCTACATGATATTAACCAGATGTATTATTTCTCCATAAAATTATTTTAGAAATAAATTTCACAGTCACATTCGCTGTTGTGTAGAAATTAGAGCTATTTTTCAATCAACTCTTACTTACACTAACGTCTATTCCAGGAATTCAGCATTGACTGGAACTTAGAATATATTTTACTATAGTAAATGATAAGTACAAAAAATATTTTTTCCAGTTACAAATAATTTTTTAGTACAAATGAAATTTTTCACGCGAATAAATATTTTTTTCGCGAATGAAGTTTTTAATTCGAAACGATTATTTTTATTCGAAGAAAACTTTTTATACGAAAGAATTTTACATTTGAATATTTTTTTCATGCGTACAACGATCATGTGAACAAAAGTGAAAAGACAAATCACTTCATCTGATACAGCGATTATAAGAATGTATTATTAGCGTACTTGATAACATAAATTAGATGAAGATTACAGTTTAACCCAGAACCAACACCCACACATAAGCGCATGAAAATATGTTCTGTCTAAAAGCTCATTGTTACTACACGTCTCCTCACCATATTGATCAGTGTCACGCAAGCCGAAATAATTGGCAGAATGTTCACATTCAATTTACACCCTAAAAATATGATATCGTGCCTATGCTGGATTCAGGTTAACCTTTACCCAAGAGTTTGAGTTACATAAATATAAGTTCTGATTGCAAAGAGTTGATAAAATCTACACTTTTGCCACGTGTATTGCAAATGAATTCTAATGAACTAGCAATAGCAACACAATAGTTAAGAAGATTCTTCAGTGACTCTATTTACTGAGAATTATCGTACAAATTGATCAGAAAGAGAGGTTTTAAAACCATTCAACTGCTGTTCTGTTGAGATTTTTCAGCCGTATGGCATTATATATTCCTATGACAAGTGTTCGACAACGGACATAATCGCCATCATAAAGAATATAAATGTTGCCCAGAAAATAATCGGTTGTTTGCTACTCTCCTTGGAGAATATTTATACTTCTCGCTGTTGCAGTATTACAGAAAAGACAACACGTATCCGGGGTACCACTCGGTTCATCGGTAACGTTAGAGATTTATTAATTGTAGGATAAAGCTATGAAGAAACAGCTTCAATCGTTAGGCACCGCTTAAAATGAACGCTACCGCAAGATAATTCTCACTGAAGGAACCATTTTTTCACAAGCAATACCGCCATCATTTATCCAGATCAACGATTTATGTACAATAATTGTGGAAAGATCCTAGCAAGTTCTAGGTGAAGCTGCGGCTCTAGTTTGAGATATTTTGAAAGCATACAGCCCTTCTTCTCAAGTTGAACAGTTACAGTGTTTCCAGACAAATTATAAATACAGTCTTTAATATCAAATATTGAAATGAAAGTTATCCTTAACGACTACTCTTCTAGATCTTTTGTACTAATACAGGTGTTTTTCAGAGCTCTGTTCTTGATTGGACACTGTTTAAGTTTTCATAAATTAATATCTCTTTGGCATCAGCTCTCAAATTAGTGTCTGTTATGGTAAACCAAAGATTTAGTCCTGTTTCGATAGTAAATCAGAGCAGTTCGTTAAGGTCAAATTGATAATTGGTGTCTAAAACGCCCTTCAATCACTTTTTAACTGAAGCAATAGAAGGCTTGTTAGTTTTCTTTCAGTTTTTGACTTCTTAAATCGGTTAGCTAACTACTTTTTGTACTGTTCCTCTTCGTCTCCCGACTGCTCACTGTTAGAGAGTATCTCTGACAATATAGATAAAGCTACCTCCCCCAACCATTCGCTAACATACTTGTTTTCGAATATCTTAACGCCTGCCATGCAAAGTGGCTAGAATATTCTGTCACTTATTCTGCTGGCATTGATGTTATGAACTTTACTATTTTTTCATCTCTTACAGAAGTGGTGGATTTCCGCACGCACTTTCCAAATATCCCTCCAGCATACGCTTCTCTACTAGATATCTGCATCACCTCTGTTCTTGACTTCTTCCAAGTCTCACAGCTTTGCCCTATCGATCATCCTGTCGTTTCTATTAATATCTATCTTCACTCTCATACTCCCAAGGAACCTCCACCCAAAAAAGCGCAAACTGGTATTTGTTCCGCGATTTCCTATGCGACGTACCCTGGGAAAACGTGCTGCCTCCTCTTTGAGAACTGCGTCTCTGAGGTCTCTTCCTGGTTGAAAGCTGGCATGATGCTTTCATACCGATCAGAAAATTACGCCCAAAACCACATTACTCACCCTGGTTTTCTCCTGCCTGTTTTGCCGCCATTGCCCACTGGAACCAATTGTTCCGGCTTTTTCGGAGACACATGTCATAATAGGCGCCTATTTGCCTCTGTTTGCAATGAGTGTAAGAGGATCTTGAATGACGTTAAGATCTTTTTTTGCTGAGAAAATGATGCAGCGCATAGATGCCCGCAAGTTCAGTTCCAAAGACTATTGGCGGCTTAGCAAATATTCCATCCCTCGCTTAATCAAAAAAATCTAAGATTCTCACGGCATCTCTCAACAAAGTCAAGTGCTTTGCTCGCAAATTTTCATACTAATCCACATTTAACTCGTCTGGAGTATCCGCATCCGTCTTCCCTATTAGAACTGAGGCTCAACTGAGAGATGTTCACAAAACCTCCTCTCAGGTATCTAAGATAATTTCAAAAATTGACCGCCATAAGGCGAGTGGCGTGACAGTATCCCAATCATTGTCCCGAAGAAAATGTTCCCCTCAAATCTCTGTCAACTCTAAATTTTATAATTACTGTCAATTGCTTCCTGTTTTTCTGCCTGCTGGAAGCCCTCTTCTGTGGTTCTTGTATTTAAGAACACTGGAGAACCTTCGGTCCCATTCAGTTATCGCCCTATAATCCTCCTACCAATTGTTATCAATGCTGAAATAATTCAAGATCTAACTGCTCATAAATTATTAGACAGACAGTATGACTTCCGATTTGCTAGGTTTAATGCCGATGTGCCAAAGACCATCACAGAGTACACATACACATACCAGGCCCTCATAACGCCGGCGAAGTTCCAGTTGTTTCCCTAAGTATATCCTAAGCATTTGATAGGGTTTAGCATGCTGGCCTTTTTACGCGAGCTACAGGGTTATGATATCACTGGACGTCTGTTTCATTTGATCCAATCTTTCCTATCAAACCATTCAATCAATTATTTGTTTATTCAATCAATAGCGGAAAGGGGAAACGATGGATTAATACCTTTCCCAAGGTTATTTGCGCGTAAGTGAATGCAACTAATTTAATTAGAATTCGAGCTTTGTAATTTTTTGTTCCGAGCCGATATTCACTGCACTACAACGAACTTGAATTAATAAAGTATTAATCTTGTAGGGAAACTTTACTCTACGCGGTTTTCCTGTTGCTCCTAAGTGAGGTTTCTTTTTTAGTCGAATAGTTCAAGGTGGGAAATAACTATGGTTGCTTTATACAACAGTTTTGTATTAGCGTAACATCTAACTTATGCCACCATTCTTCATCTCTTGGAATAAAAAAAGCAATAAAATTTATTTTCTTGACGGCTGTTTAATGAAGGTTTTATTTTTCTCGTATAAATATCATTTTCAAAATCATTTAATGACGTGAAAGGTTATATTTATTTATGTTAGGTACAGTTGATTTTAACTAGATTATGAATTTGGTTAATATTTTTACCATGAAGACAAGTTAGATAGAAATTCCATGTTTTTGAATCGATCACTGTCAGGACGAAATATACTGGTTCTACTTTTGTCCAATAAAGAGATTTACCAGAAAACCGGCCAAACGATCATCGACCAGTCCGACCTTGCAGCAGAACACATAACTGCTGTAATGACGTAGCCTGCCAAGACCTTGAGCAGATTAATCTGGTGCTATTCTGACAAACTGTCAAGATCATGGAAGCTTGGGGTACGAGAACTAATTGATTCAAAATATTCATGGTAAAAGATGTAGCAGCAAATATTTTTTAATAAACTTGAGACACTTGTTTTTTTTTTCTTGTTTTTTTTTTTAATCATATCACCCCGAGCAAGGCGGTAACGCCACTGATGTGCACGGGGCTACATAAGAGTAAAAGGATTAGATGAGAATGAGAAGGACGAACCAGTTCGAAAGGAGCAAGAGAAGGATGGGAATACAGGTGTGGTGACGAAGGTGGAGAGAAAGGAAAGGATCTACAGGACAGTATCAAGTAGTTAGAAGATGAGAATTGACCTTGAATTTAAATTCCTAGAGGTTGTAGCCGTCAGGAAAGCAAGAATAAGGAAGCGAGTTCCACAGGCGGGAAGTGCGGGAAAAGAAGCTGCAGGGGTAGAACTGATGTCTGCATTTGGATTTGCATTTGTTCGCAGGCCCTATTCACCAGCAGCATTTTTCGAAGCTTAGCGTTTCTCTTGCCTGCCAGTATTTGAAATAAGAACGCAGCTGGGGAAAGAAATTGACTTTTCGAAAAGTAAACAAATATGTTCATGAAAATAAACGGTAAATGAAACAATAAACAATAGACGTGCGAGATGGTGTAACGTTTATTATTACAAAAATGGAATCAACGAAACGGTTTCATTAATACAAGTCTAATTATTTACGTGCTACACGTTTTAATATATTTACGCAGTACACGAACGAACTTCTCCCTTTGTTCAATCCCCTTTTGACACAAGTACAGTTGTATACCATATGATGCGATTAAGTTAGAAAAGTGTCACCGGATCAGAATTACTTTTCTGTTTCTAGCAACATACGGCATATTTCTACGTGTTATTTGAACAGGTGATTGATATCATAACGTAATCCAATATGCCTAACAGATAGAACATAAGCGCCCTAGCAGGATAAAATTAAGCAATGCACCTAGGATATAAAAACAACTTTCTAAAACGAAGTATAATATGGATAAATGATTGGGATAAATTCTAAATTTAATTGAAAGAGAGAGCCTGTGGAAAAAATAGACAAGATGTTCTTGTATTTTAGAAATATTTACAAAGATAATAATTTTCATCATTATTCATTACTTTACTAATTTTTCTTACATATAAGGTGCAATGGATTGTCTCTCGGCAACAAATTCGGGAGTTGTTTTCTTACCAGAACAATTAGGGTGAGTTTTCAGGCTTCTGTACCATCGAAATAACCATTAGATTCCTCCAACTCTTTCCGAAACTTCTGCATTGTAATCAGACTGAAATCCAAACACTCTAAAATGTTCGGGTTAGAGCTTCTGGCGCGAATGCCAAGCGATAGAGCATGCATTTTGCGATTTCCAGACCGTGTAATTTGCGTCATGGTGGGCTTTTTTTTCATAAACAGTGCAGTGATTTCGATAAAAAAAAACAATTACGCATGCGTGAAATTGAAAAAAATGACGATAATTTATCCATCACACCGTATCTACTGATGACTATATATATATATATATATATATATATATATATATATATATATATATATATACTACTTGAGGGATTACTCGAGGTGGAGGGCTACGTTAAAAAGTAGTTTATACGGGTAGATGGGGAAGGTAACTTTACTCCAGATTTGATGATATCGAAATTGAAATTGTAGTGATCGTGGAAACATTCTCGGTAGTCGTGTTTTATAAAGCAGTGATTCGCGAGAAACTGTTTTAGTAGAACCTATTTCATGCCGATAGAATATGGAAAGAGTGTGGGCGGTTCGATACTATGTAACTGGTATGGCAGGTCCTAGTTGTGAAAGCCAGACCTAATCGCACAAGGAGATAGAGTTCTTTCGAGCACTTTCCATTGTAGTAGGGATAGAGCAGTAATAGACTTGCTACATTTCACATGTGAGAGAGAAAATAACGTGTGAAAAATAATTCTTCTCCATCAAGGAGTCGGAGAAGTTTCTGGATTCTATGAAGACTGGGAAATGAGGTCTCCGCAGTAGTATTCCATTTTTGGCCTGACCTAATTCGTATAAAGGTAGGTAATAGCATAATAATTCAGGTACTTAATGGAGAAGTACAGGTAGCTGATCATTTTATTTGCAGCTTGATTAATTGCATACAGTAATTCCACTTGAGGTCGCATGAAAATCTCCGTATACTATTAAGGCTCGGATCCTCCTCGAGGGGACATACGATCACCGTGACTGGTTGTTGTTCTGGGTCTGATAGGCGGTGATTGAAAGTAACCAATTTGCTTTTAGAGGCAGTATACCTGGTATGATTTGCATAAATGTTCACATATGGGCGAAGTATGTGGTCGAAGTATATATATATATATATATATATATATATATATATATATATATATATATATATTCCCTGGTCAGCTATACATCGTCTCTTGGCTTTGCTTTTCTCTTTCGACTGCATTTTCCTTTTACGTTTTGAACTGAAGCATTCAGTTTGTTTCTTTGCTTTTATGACACGACAGAAAGTTCAAAGGCTGACACCAAAATATACACGATCTCTCTGTAAGGCTTGCCTGTGTGTTTGTGCTACGTCACAATTTTCGTACGCTTCCTTAGAATCACGTCCATCGCAGACAGCAGCCCTAGGACAAGTAAACTGGTCAAGAACAAACAAATTAAAATGTTGTCGAGACACAAAACATGTTTTTAGCTAATTTGAGGGCATTGAATCTGAAAATGACTTTACTTTTTCTTGGTTAGCCACCGTTTTTGCTGTACAGAAATTATTCACTTTTAGAAAAAAATTTTTTTTCATTTGATTTTGTATATATGATATTGACGGATGGCAATAACTCGGAAAGTAAAATCGTAGAAACCTCACAGTTCGCATTTAAAACAACAAATATTGATCTGCTTATTGAGAAATCCTATTTTTTCAATAGCAATCAGTTTTTAACTATAACATGATCGAATATACCAAGACAAACAAGTATTTTCATTAAATCATTTAATAAACTAACAACAGAAATAAAAATCTACGGCAACATAAAAACTATGGTAAAATTTTCACTTTTTTGTCTGTCATGCGCAATGTTGTTTACGCCTCTTTTGATAACCCAGCATTAGTAAGCCATCATACATTCGTTCCACTGTTTATGGTAGCACTCTTCCATTGTTTTGATATCGTTCTCCTTATTCATCACTCATATCGCTTGAATTATCCGGAAATTTATCTAGATGGTGATGTAGAAATTAACCTTAATACTCATATCAGCGTGTTACTGATAAAGTGTGTTACCGATAATGTTTATCAGTAAATATGAATTTGGGAAATAAATTGGAAGAATGCAATACTTCTTGTTTAAAATTTTTGACTTAAAACACTTTTTTACTTATGAAATAATTTATTTCAGGTGGCTGACATGAATTGCTCGTCTTACCTGAATATATGTGACTTTCTTCGACCTTTAACTAAATGTTAATATCGAACAAGATCGTAAATTGATTTTTTTTTTCAAAAATTTTAAATTTTTAAGGTAATTTCCGAAATCAGCAACATCAAATTAGTTAAAACGTGTTTTTGATTGTTCGTACCAAAAATGGTGTTCACCAGTATATTCGACAGTGGAGCCAATTGTGTGTTGGTGTGATAAAAGTCTGATGCGGATGACCCAATATTTTTCAACGGTAAACAAATGTCATCATACATCTCGAAAATCGATTCATATTGATGCACAACTCTTTAAATGACTTGCATAAAGTCATTTGCAGAGTTATAAAAAAATGTAAATTGATTACACTCTGTCACACTAATGGGTCTAAAATTGACTGTAGGGTGAAAGAAAGAAAACTAACGCAGGCTATATATATATATATATATATATATATATATATATATATATAATTATTGTCAAATATATGTAGGTATTTTATTATTATTGTCATAATTATTATTATTATTGTTGCTGTTGTTGCTGTTGGTGGTGGTGGTGGTGATAGTGTTTTTGTTGTTTTTTAAATATTTCAGAGAAAAATAAAAGAATATATTAAGTGGTAGTAGGAGTAGCAAGATAACGTTATAATTGAATACGCTTTTCCAACAAATTTGAAAGCACATTACATTTCATTTAATCAATAAGAAATATAAAACAATAAAGTTCATACCAGATGTTGTTAAATGAATCTTTGAATATAAGTAAGACATAAAGAAATCGTCGATAATAAGCCAGTACTCAAAGATAAAACAAAATAAACATTACAACTCTAAATGCTTTTCTATCATTTCAAAAATTACGACCACTTTCGTAAAAACAGAGAAATGTTACTTAAATAGATTATAACTATTCGAGCCACTATATAATTCATTTAATAATACAATGCATTAAATGTTTTTAGAATATGTATAACTTAGGCTGATCTTGAAAAGGACCTCCCGTCTGGTGGACTGGTGTAAGAAGTAGCTCGTAAACTTTAATGTTTCCAAAGCGAAGCTGCTATTATTTAACCACCATAGACAATCGCTGTTAACCCCATCAACATTGATCACGCTGGTCCCCCTGAAAGCAATACTCTGCGCCTCCTAGGCCTAACTCTCACAGCCGTCCTCAAATGGAACGACCGCATTGAATCAATAGATACATCTCCTGCTAGTAAGGTCGCGTCCCTATATCTGTTCAGAAAGTTTTTCTCGTCTGAAACCAACTAGCACATATAAAAATCTACCATTCATCTGTGCATTCAATACTGCTGTCATATCTGGTCGATTGCCCTTACTATTCATCTCTACTTAAAGGAACCCTTTGAATGTAATTATATTGTTTTTATTTCGACTGGAATGCATTTTATTCTAATTTTTCACAAACGCTTAATTTGTAAAAGTGTTTAATATCTATTTAATCATTAAAATATTTAATATCTATTTTAATATATTCAATTCTATTATATTATTATATCATAATAAATTTCTTAATATCATAATACAAACTTGTATTTATTTAATTAATTTTATGTCATAATATAGAACAAATTATTGATATATTTGTAAGTTAATGGCCTTTTTAACGGTCCCTATAATTCAGATAAAAATAAAAGATGTTTTATTTCTTTCTTTTTTGTTTTACAGAATACTAAGATACAGAGAAAACCAAGACAGTAATCTTGTAACAATAATGGATACAACAACGGAAATGGAGTTTAGATCAACTGATACTCTGCCCGTTAAGAAAAGATTATGTATTCCCCAAAATATAACTTATATTTTCAAATTTAATATGGATCTTCATTCTGCGTATTTGAATTCAATACGGACATAATTTTTTCCAACTTACAACATTCATAAATAACAAGCGTATTGTTTCTTATATTCAAATGAAAACCATTTTCACTACAATCAACTAACATTGCCTGATGACGAAGTAAAATCTCGAAACATAGAAATTTCTGTGTTACAATATAAACTAGATTGATTTTAAATTAAAAAAATAATTGTTTATGCTCTACAATATTTTTTGCATTGAGGACTTTTAAAAAAAATAAATGTGGGAGAACTCGAAATTCTAAAACTGGCCAATCCCTTCACCTGGATTTAAATCGCTCCCACGAGGGTAGAGCACAGTATACATTTATGTTTAACAAAATATGGAAGAGATAAATCTCAGAATCTCTGTGGAAAATATACCTAAAACCAACAAAGGGGAATATTTCGTAAAATCATTATAAAAAATAGAGGATTTGATTCGATGAATGAGATAGTAAGCTCAGTTTTTTACACAAGGAAAACTTACCAAAAGAAAAGGAAGTATTTGGTTTGAGAAGAAAAAAACAGCCCAATATAATGTACAGTTGTTCGGATTTGAAATTGAGTTGCTTGATGTTGTAAATAATATCACATTTCATAAAAGAAGAAATATTCCAACAGCACCTTAAAAAAGTAGTAAAAAAAATTAAAACATTTCATGAAGTCTTTATTTAATTGGAGAAACCAGCAAATTTCTATGAAGTAACGTCAAAGGAATATAATACTCTGATTATGTACAACTTAACAACGAACTATAAAAAGTTAATAACATGGATAATGTAGTCGATAATATATAAATACTTCTGGTAAAATAACCACTAGTAAACTGAAAATGAGTGATAGAATAGCAACTCTCAGCACAAAGGACTGTTATATGACCATAAAAATCTATAAAGAAAACTTTAATACAAATTCTACCACTAAGATAAGAAATCCCACAAGACTTGAGATTAAAAAACATAAGTAAAAATATACTCGAAAGAGGCAATATATAAATTATGGAGTACCTTGGATTAAAACTATGGAATGATACTACTAATGGAACAAACTGACTTTGTAATATAAAAGAAAAAACAACTTTACTTTTTTTTCCGATTCGATATTGAGGAATACTACCTATCGATATGAAACTGTAACCGCATTAAAATTTGCCACTGTTTATTCAGATTTATCGCAGGAGGAGATGAACATACTAATGGATGCAAAAACCTCTGTTCTCATTCTCACTCAAGAACAGTGGACAAATATTAATTCCGAAGAAAATACTTTTGATATAACAATGAGATTTTTAGCCTCTGCCTAGTTTTCAAATATGGTTGGCTTATTTGTAACATACAATCTTCCAGCCCATACGGATATGAATACAGAAGATATTGGACTATACAGGGATGATGGCCTTATGGTATCGACGAATTATATACATTTTAAAATAGAGAAAATTAGAAAGATCATACATAGAAAATTTAAAACCTTAATTTGAAAGAGGCTATTAAAACAAATATGAATTAGTAGACTTCCTCGATGTGACTTTAGATTTACAAAGTAATATATACTAACCATATAAAAATTAAATACAAATCCTTTATAAATCTACCCAAAACCTAACCAACCTCCATCAATTATTAAGTATGTACCCTCATGCATAGTATATAAAATTAGTACAAATTCCTCAAATGAAGGAGTGTTCAATAAGCATAGTAATTCTTATAATGCTGCCTTAAACACGAGTGGATATACAAGCCCAAATATTAAATATGTAAAAAGGAGGATCTACCCTCAAGGAAAAATAGGAATAGAAATACTTTTTGGTATACACTTCCTTCGAACCAAATAATTAGCAGTAAGTTAATAAACAATTCCTCATTTTAATTAAGAAAAATTTTCAGAAGAATAATCCATTAAGTAAGATTTTCAATTTAAATACTCTAAAACTAAATTATAGTTGCATGAACAATCTGGAAAAACTTATAAAAATTATATTAATAATAATACTAATATTTTAAGTAAACATTTTAACCTAATTGAAAATGAGAATCATCTATCAACTAAAATCAACCATTTGGACAATAATATGTGTAATTGTAGAAACACTATAGAGTGTTCTTTGAAGGATATGTGCCTTACAGAACCCATTGTTTATTAATGTACTATTTCTTACATGGAAAACCCTAGTAATATATATATTTATGAAGGTAGTTCTAAGAACACAATGCAAATTTTAATAATCCATACTCCTTGTGTTTATCTGAAAAATCATATATTATCAAATTTATTAACAATGAAAATCTATTAAATAATAATTGTTGATAATTAATGGTTATTAAAATTTTGTATTATGATATTAAAAATTGCCTTATGATATAATAGTATAAATTCTTTTAGTATAATGAAATTGATATGACAAATTTTTAATGATTAAATAGAGATCATTTTTTACAAATGATCTTTTTTGAAAAATTAGAATAAAATGTATTCCTAATCGAAATAAAAACAGTATACTTAACATACATGTCCTAGTAAGTCAGCTCAAAAATATAAGATACTTTCTTTCATTTTTTATTTGTTTTAGAAAATACAGTGATGCAGAGAAATCTAAGACAATAATCTTGTAGCAGTGATCAAGGGAAATGAAGTCTAAACAGGGGTTTAGATCGACTGACACGCTTCCCATTACAACTGAAAGAAAAAATCATGCATTCCTCAGAAATATAACCTCTATTTCAAATTTGATTTAAATCTGCTTTTTGATTAGTTAAATTGAATGCATACATAAAATGTTATGCCTTCCCACGTCCATAAATAACAAACGTATTGTTTCTTATTTTCAAATGAAAATTTTGACAACAATAAACTAACATTTTATAATGACGAAGTAAAATCTCGAAACAAAAGTTGCAATGTAAACCATATTAATTAAAAGAAAATTAATTGCATTATGCATTATTCTCTACAAAGTTTTTCATTTTGCGGACCTTTTATTAAAAGAAAATGTCGGAGAACTCTGAATTCCAAAACTGTTAGCTCTTCTCAGCTGGATATATATATATATATATATATATATATATATATATATATATATATATATATATATATCTGTGATCACAGCCTTCATTCTGTCAGGCATTGACATTACATGCTTCTTCAATGTATCTAATGGTATCTCCTGCCAAGCAGCTTGTATTTGTTCCGAAAGTTTGTCTTGCGAAGTAACATTAGATTTATCAATTTTCTTATCCAAAATTTCCAAGAGTTGTTCAATAGAAGAGTTTCAAAATAACTTGTTCAAAAGAAAATAGGAAAAAACTTCTTTTTAATACATTTTTTACGCCTAGTTTTAAATAATCGATATTTATTAACAATTTACTTGGCTTTTCATCCTGTATTTTAATTTCAGAGAGGCTTTTAAGAAAATTCACCCTATCCTAATATTTTGCACAATACCGGTAGTGTACATAAGTATTAGGATAGGAGTGATTTTAAACTTTAGTTTGATGCCTCATAATAGATAAAATACTTCAATTACTTTTGAACAGTACTGTATATATATATATATATATATATATATATATATGTGTGTGTGTGTGTGTGTGTGTGTGTGTGTGTGTGTGTGTGTGTGATTAAAAAAAACTTAATTTACAATCCTTCAATATTTAGTGATTCTAATACACATACAGATAAACCAGACAAATGCATAGTAGGGCAGGCACTATGTAATCTGGAAACTAAGAGGGGACACGTAATAATCATAATTTGATTTACGATAACAACCAATCTTTAAATATTCAAAGACATTTTCCTTAAGCAGTTTTGTTTTTCTTTCATTGAAACTGAAGAAACAAAAGAGCACATGCTTTTCCAGTCTTTTATAAAATTTTCCAGTTTGTCTAATCACCTTTACTTTAGTTCGAAAATTATTATACCAACATACATACACAAGAGCGCACACACGCACACATACATATGTATGTATATACGTGTGTGTGTGTTTTGTGTGTTTGATTGAGTAAGTGCAATTGAGTGTAATTTTTTCAAGTTGTTAAGATAATAATCTAATTTTAACATCAATCTTTAGTTGGATTAAAATATTTGTCTTATACGAATCTATGTGATTCGTATGTTAACACAAATTATATAATTCCTCTAACGCCAATTTTTCTGAATAAATATCGTTAATATTGTCTGTCTTTGATTATTAATACTTTATAATTTTAATCATTTTATATTTAATGTAATTTTAATACAGATACACACATATCTGAATATTAATTAATGTTAAGTAATAAATGTTTGCATCATAAAATTAAATAACAAATTGTGTTTTTTTTCTTTCTATTTTTTGTTTTTTGTTGGTTGGTAAGTCAGTAGAATTAACCTTGGAGGGGAGACTATATACAATGTAACCAAAACAATAAGAATATTAATTTTATCAAATACTCCTCTTGCTATGACTACTAATGATACTACTAATAATACTACTGACACTACTTCTACCACAACTCCTACTACAACTAATGATATAACAATATTGATGATAAACATTGTGATCAGAATGTACATTCTTGTTGACAAGGAAGCCCTTGCAGGTTGTAATATACTTAGAAGATCTTCAAAATAACTATCAAAATATATGTATATTGAAATTGACATTTCAAAAGTGTGGTGCATGAGACATCAACAATACGAGAAGGAGCTGGAGCCATCGAAATGATTGAAAAAAGTTCCGAAAGACTTATTGAAGTGATTCCTGATAGCCGAAGACTTAAAGAAATACAAAAATTGTACTCACAACTACAGCACACGCATTATGTTTTGAAGGGCTTTAACTATAGAAAAATATGTGTAATCTTACAGAAATGAAAAGAAATAAAATAATAAAAATAAACTGATAAGTTGGGAAATCAGAAAAAGTATAGAAAAATAAGTAAATCCAGATGGAAAGAATATTGATTATATTTGTTTACATACAAATATTGGCGGTGCGAGAATTGTACAAATTCTATTGATGTACGAGGCAAAACCAATTGTATAAGACAATTATAATAATCCAGCCGAAGATCGAATGTTAAAATTAGCTTACTAATATGAAAACATGAAAATGTTGCATGAAACTACATATGAATATAAAACTTTGACAAAATAATGTAATATAAATTTATGAAGCAATTACTATATAGAGAGAAAAGACAGGTTAAAATTAAGCAAAATAAAATGTAATATTGAACAAGGTAAGGAACTGGAAAAGAGACCTCGACACCGTCTGTATATTTTTTAAGCAAATATACGACTGGCCAAATGTACAACTGTCATTGTCATTGGAGATGTGAACAGAAAGCAAGAACAGAAAGATTTGCAATTGTCGGAAAAATCGTATTTAAGTAATCTATAATTATCAATGTGCGTTGTGGTTCAGTGGATATCGGCTCGGAACAAGAAATCGGGGAGCCCAGTTCGAATTTCAGTTGAATTCCTTGAATTAACTTGCGCGCAAATGCCCTTGGGAAAGATATTGATCCATCTCTTCCCTCCAGTTATGGGTTAAATAACAGGACAGATTGGGTTCTATAGCCTTGGTAGGCAACCAGTCTACCGCAGAAAGCAATTGCAACCTACTGCGGAATAATCTTCTGCCCAGTCAGTCATGTCTCTTTCGAGACATGATCGCCCAAGCGTATATCACGTATGGCACTTAACTGACTGATAATTATCAATGGCTGGATGCTCTGTGGCAGTGGATATCGGTTCGAAACGAGAAATCGGCGGGCTTAGTTCAAATCCCAGTTGAATTTGTTGCATTCATTTGCGCAAAAACATTTAGGAAAGGTACTAATTCTTTTCTTTTCCAGCTATAGGTTAAATAGCAGGACAGACTATGTTCTATAGCACTGATTGGCAAGCAGTCAACGGGGGAAAGTAATGGCAACTCTACTGCGGAAAAATCAGTCATGTCTTTTTCGATATAAAATCGCCCAAGCTTGCATCACGTATGGCACAAAACTAAATGAAACTAAATGCTGATTTTGTAGCCTAGATACGAAATAACACTAGTTTGTGTGGTCATTTTGTTTAAACTTCAACAAAATAGAAGCTGAATGTTAAGAAACTAACGTCATTAAAAGAAGTGCAAAGTCTACAAAAATACCTACAATAAGTAAACAACACCCAGAATCAATGTATTTGGGTCTATGGGAGATTGTGGCCAGTTTTAGAAAAATATTAATTCAAAGCACCTAGTAGATGAATTGAGAATCAGAAGTAGGAAAATTTCAATTTTTAATTGGCTTTTCCAGTTGATTCGAAAATATCTGTAAAAGGCTTTAGCAAATTTCGTCCTGTGTTTAACGATAAACTATATCCGTAAGTACGGATTCTGATAGGTAGATTGAAGTTTTTGAAGGACATGGAACCACATTTTATTGCTATTGTTTCCAGGTCCACACTGAACCATGATGTTAATACTTGTTTTGGTCCCAGATATGGGAAAATAGTTAGCCCACAAACTTGAGTCAAACACAATAGAAGTATAAAAATACAGTAATATAGTTAAAGGAAATGCAATACATTTCTGTAAAGACATTACTAGCAATATATTTTTGTAAAGAAAATTATTAATGCTTCCAAGAAAATTAAATGTAGATGTTAAATGGATATTGAAGTGTTGATATGACGCTTAACAAAGAAACAAAAATATTTGACCAATTAAGTAAATATAAAAATACTGAAGTTGAAGTTTAGTGAAATGTGCTAATTAAAACCATAAACTATGTTATTGTCGGGTGAAATGGAATGTTCAAGAAAGGTAGCCACACAAACCGCAATAAAATCGCGTTGTAATATATATATATATATATATATATAATTTATATGATTCTTATACACATATTTTATATATCTCTAATTAAGAAATATTACGCATGTTAACCTACGAAATATTTGTCTACGAAATGTGCTGAAAGTTGGGAAATATGTTGATTTTCTTCTATCTCGAAAGTCTATCCTAGACATTAATATAATAATAATATTCTAAAAACTTAACCCGACAGAAGCACGAGATTAATTTCAAAAAATAAATTTAAAAAATAAATGATACAAGAAAATATTTGATGTGCAATATTAAATACACTATTAATCAGACTATGATGAAATGCATACACACATTGACAAACACAAACAGATACATATGTATGTATGTTCGTATAAAAAGTACGAATCGTAGTAGGCAGTTTGTAGCCACGTAATCGATTTTCGGAATCATTAAATTATGGTCGTAATATTTTTTTGTATAAAAATGGTGGAAATCTTTTTATATATAACGGCATTCGATAGTTTAAGTGGTACACTGGATATCGGCTCGGAACGAGAAATCGTGGAGCCGAGTTCGAATTCCAGTTGAATTCATTGCATTCAGTTACGCGCAAATACCCTTAGGAAAGGTTATTGATCCGTTTCTTCCTTCCAGTTATGGGTTAAATAACAGGACAGATTAGGTTCTATAGCCTTGGCTGGCAACTAGTCTACCGCAAAAAGCAATGGCAACCTACTGCGGGATACTCTTCTGCCCTTTCGAGACATGATCATTCAAGCGTGTTTCACGTATGGCACTTTAACTGACTGACTATGTAAATGAACATTCTTTTTTGTATTTTTTAGATATTTTTTTCATTATTCGGGCTCATTGTGTACGAATCAATCATATGACTTCTTTTAAAACGTTATTCAATATCATATTAGCAATAGTAGAAAATATCATAATTTAAAAATCGTGCTCACAACTTAAAAAACATCTGAAATTTTTTTTCTGGCTACAAATACTAAATCAGTAATAAACGGAGTTCTATATCTTATTGGAGTTTATGCTTAAATTATTTTTTATGCAGCATTCTTTTAAGTTTTTTCAATTATCTGATATAATTATTTTTTAAAATGACAATTTGAAGTTTTAAATTAAAATATTAGAAAAATTTCAGAACAAAAGGAAACAAAATCTATGTTCAGGATAATTATAAAAGAATTATGTATATTTTCTTATATTCATGCCGCATTTTGAAATCGACTATATCTTGTTAACATGTGTAACTGCAAAAAGGCGACAGCAAGATGGCAACTGTAAAAAGATCGCTGTAAATTAGTGACTGTGAAATGTTCTGAAAACCTTTTCATAATAACAAGGGTTCGGTGTCATGACATGTTCGGTTTTACTTTCAACTGAACACTGCCCTGCGGTGGTGGTGTGGGAAAATAAGCACCTGTTTCTATAGATAGATAGATAGATAGATAGATAGATAGATAGATAGATAGAATCAATTACATATATATTTATGTCTATGTATTAGTATTTATAAAAGACCGTATAGTAGGTATATATCCGTGAGAGAGAGAGAGAGAGAGAGAAAAGTGAGAGAGAAAACGAGAGAGAAAGAAAAAAGAAAGGGAGAGGCAATGTAAGTTTTCTCTTGAATTGCTCTTGAATGTTTACAACAGTGTGAAATATCTATCCAATAATCTAATCGAAGCAACTCGTTGTGTTTAACCGTTTATTTTCCCAATCGTCTTTCTTCTTACAAGGTGTATTCTAAAAGAAACATCGGCTGTAATTTAATTCGTAGTTTTCTTTTATTTCGTCATATATATTTTTTCTCTCTTTGAGAAAACATCTAATGTACAAAAGCGTTAAGGAAATTGACGACTAAATAGCTGAGAATAATGTGTTTAAAAGTTTCATGACAAACTAATAAAACTCATTATCAGGGGTAACTTTCCCATCATTCTTCAGAATGTTTCTCCGAAATAATTTAATCTTCAATTCATTTGTGTTTTAACAGACACCGGTTTATTGACAGCCGCTGTAATGAGTTTAATAGGAAAAGGTAACAAGTACCTTAAGGAGAAAATAAGAGGTCACAGCGATACGATCATCAGTGCCGTACAGATGAATTCTTTGTAGTTGTCAGAAATATTGGCAATTGGTAGATGCTTACTATTGTATTACGCTGTCTCAATCTGCAAATATAGACCAAATAGGAGTCGACACTTTTATTAAAACTTCATAAGCGGATTCGAGCTGAGAAAAATAGAAATATGAGGAGAATAAGGAGGTTGATGTTCCGATAGGTACTGTCGGTTTGTTTTCAATTCTTTTCTTCATAAGCCGAGTCTTTTCCTGGTATGGGTAATTGTTGCGAACATTGCTTTCATGGGTTTTCTTACCATGATGGTTATCCCTTTTGATTTTCCGACAACTATTCACTTTAACCTTTTAAGTATGTTTTTTTCTGTTTTTTTCTTTTCAATATTACATCTAGGCCTGATTTCCACATTTTGCTCCTATTAACTTCACCAGTCTTTTTCTCATTAGTAGCAAGAATTTCTTTGTTATTTCGATTCCCATTATAGATTCCGCTTCATTAATATTTTCTCTTTATAATCTTGTCTGAATTAACCGTTAAAACTTCATATGTGTCGCTTTAACTCACGACGTATCTTTGAATATACGTTCAGAATTCACTTCTATCTAGGTTGATAGATTACATAGCTCTTTCTTTGTTTATAATGACATTTTCTTATCTCCTAAAAGTTTACTTATTTTTTGGAAAATATAATTTTCCATATTTTTATGCCCCTTCAGATATCATTTGTCTAGTTTTCTCGTCTGTTATTTCATTAGTTCATGTAGCTATTTGATTTTGACTACTCCACTATGTATCTTTGAACTGTCTCTTTTGCTAACAACCGTATATTCTCTGTTTTTAATATTAATATATCGATGTTTGTTGCTTTCCTATACTACCTTGTTTCAGGTTTCTTTCAATCTATTTTTTTGACTTTGCTCTCAACACACTCGTATGTCTTCTAAAAACGAGTTACAGAAATATATTTCAAAGGATTTTAAACAAATGTACATAGACACTTAATTTCAAATGCACGTAGTGTTCAGGTTTTGACCATGGCAGTGTATTCGATAAGAAAAAAGATAGAATTTGGTATTCTACTACGATGTTCTCGCTTACGGTGTCAAAAACAGTTGTGGTCGTCATACGTATTTATATAAAGCCTATACAATAAGCTGACTTAACTATCTGTTATTTTTTATCTGAAGTTCATATACATAGAACAATATATAAGTTGGTTCCTCATAAGTTTTTCAGGTACCTCCACTCATTTTCGATAACTAAGTTTTAAAGTGAATTTTTTAAAATGAAATTATCCCTGAAGCTTTCATTTTAGATTTAATTGAAAGCGAAATCAGTAAATTTACTATTTCCAGTTAGCAAACTTGTCTGATGTATTTCAAATAAAAACTACATTGATTGTAATATGAATTTTTTAGAGTTATTACAAATTATCAATTTTCGCCTCTTTTTGATATATTGACATGTTTGTAAACAGAGATTAATATTCTATTTTAAAATTCATGTAAAATATGTGGTACGTTATTTTCAGAAAATTTTAAAAAATTTAAAGTTAAATTAATTTGATCTGAAATATGTATTACTTTCCTACAGCATTAAATTTAGAATGAAATTATTTCTTAATAACGGAGGTATTAGCTTTCTTACGTGTGCCGTGTTTGATGGAAGACTGATGTGCTCACAATCTACGTATGGTTGACAGAAATGACAAGAAGATAAGAAATAAACTGTACTGTTACACCAGCATTCTCAAACTAATTCCCATCGTCCCTTCTGAGCTAGATTCCGAAGTTTGCGTTCCCGGAAGCCTTCAAAACCCTCTTAACTGTCTAACTTTCTTTGCAGTGAAACCCATTTTATGCCTGAAATGCTGCAGCAGTCTTCTGTCCATATATTCTTTAGCCAACTCTGAGGTGACTATGTTTTTTGTGAATTATTAGAGGTAATTACATCAGTTCCTCATAGGCATATACATTGCTTTAAATGAATTAGGTCTAATGTCATACGATTACTGTAAATGAAACAATAAAATTTCTGGGAATATCCATAAAACGAGGGTAGGTTTTCACTCAACCAAAAAGATCTTGTGTCAAAGGGCACTTTCGTTAGACGGTGAATAAATACAAATGGTGATTGAAAATTAACTCCTTATTTTATGTATGATGGATTATCCTGTTTTGCAAAAATTATAGTTATACGGGAGAGTCCATAATATATAAATGGGGGCTTACTTTTTAATCACCTTGTATATTTCTCAGTTGGCGGTACTCAGAATCTGCCCGTTGATCCCTCTGCAAAGCGATAAGACAAGCCCAAATGTAGATACTTGTAGACACTGGTATGAACCGGATATGTTACTACGTGTTGAACAAAGTTAAAACTGTAAATATGTCTACCTTTTAACTTATATACTAATCATATATATGTATACTATTTGACTCAAATGAAAATCAGAACTATGTCTGCATATTTATTGATTTTTTTTGTCCGGTTAGATGTACATTTGACAATAAATAGCCAAGGAAGTGTTAATACGTTATTAACTTGGATGAACTAATCTAATTAGTTGATCTAATCTAACATAAATTATGTGAGTTTAACTTAAAAGTTATCAGCACGCAATGTCCATGCGGTAAGTCAACTTCAAGTTCGTGTTGCGATCATATAACACAACACTAAATATGTCCCGGGCTTGACATATAGATAGCACCACTAATAAAAACATCCATATGATTTTTTTAAATAGTAACATTCACATGGAACCTGACAATATTTGGGCCTAATCGCATTAATAGTTTATAAATTACAGATATTTAAGTGAAGCTACTGTTGTAAATTTTCAAAATAATGGAAAATTCTGAATTTCGTGTGTGGATAAAGCATTGCTTTCTGATGGGAAAAATACTGTTCAAGAAAAACAATGGCTTATTAAGTGTTACTCGAAATTTGCTCCGGCGGAAGGAATGGTTAAGAGGTTGTAGGCTGACTTGAAATGCCGTCGTACAAACACAACTGATACTGAACGAAAATGTTAGTAGTCCCGGAAAACACTGAAGAAATATCCACAAAGTCGGTTTGGGCGATGGTAAAGTGAAGTTGCGTGAAATATCAGATGAATAGAACATATCAGAAGACAGTGTATCCACCATTTTGCATGACCATTTGTCAATGAGAAAGCTGTTAAAAGTATTTGCTCACAGTGGATCAAAAACAACAAAACGTCGACGATTTAGAGCGTTGTTTGCAACTGTTTCAACGCATAAACAATGGGTTTTGCATAAAGATGTGACAATAGATAAAACATGGATCTACCACTTAACTCCGGAGTCAAATCGGCAATCATTTGAGTGCACAGAAGCAGGTGAAAGATGTCCAATGTGACCAAAAACCCAAACTTCAGCAGGCAAGATTTTGGCCTCCGTTTTTGTTTTAGAAGTACAAGGTATTTTATTCATCGATTATCTTGAGAAAGAAAGAACCATCAATTGTGACAATTATATAGCATTATTGGTGCATTTGAAGAAAATTAGTGGTCTTTCACAAAGACAGCGTAACGTATCAGAAGTTCATTGCAACGATAGTAAATCTACATGAATTGCAATTTAAATTGCTTCCGCGTTCACCCTATTCTTCAACTATGGCTTCCAGAGACTACTAGCTGTTTGTAGACCTCAAAAGAATATTTCAGGGAAAGAGATGCGGTTCGAGTGATGAAGTGATATCGAAAACTGAGGCCTATTTTGTAGCCAAAGATAAAATCGTTCTGCAAAAATTGGCATCAAACTGTTAAAGAAGCGTTAAAATTAGTGTACCACCCTAGAAGGAGACTATGTTGACTAATAAAGTCGAATTTTGCCTTAAAGTTATTGTTTTCTTAGTTAGGCCCGCTATTTATTGAGTGATATGTTATATCAAATTACCTCGTAGAAAATATAATTACATTTCGTCTTCCCTCTTGATTAAATAAAAAGGTAGACTGGGGTCTTGAGTTTAAGGTGATTTCTAGTCTTTGGGACGGCCAATTTTGGATTCAAATCTCGTGAAGCTGTCAAAAGAAAATATTTAACTACTTCCCGAAAGAACTAATGGTAACTCACAGACAGGAAAGGAATTGTTTAGTGCCATGATCGGCTAGTTCTGAAGATATATGTTCTTTAAAATAAAACATATTTTTGCGTCGTGTTTCTTTTCTGAACTCGATCGATCATGGATCTAAACAAATTCTTATCCTTTGTGGTTGCTAGTAAAGTTTCCTGTTTTTCCACTCCATGTTCTGCTATTCACTTGTACAAACTCATTATATAGTTTATTCAGTGATTTTCTCTGTTCTTCCCGACTTCATAATATTTTTTTTTATTTTCTATTCATATAATCCCACTTTGTTCATTGTGTTTGCTTAATATTTCATGTCTCTTTCTGACTCTCATCATAATCGTCTTTTTTTTGTTTTTATTTTCCTAAACGTCTTAGTTACTCACATTTCCAGTCCAAGGTAGTATCTGCATTAAATTAGATCTACACTTCTGTAAATCTAAATTTCTGCTATCTCAAGTTTGTTCTTCGTCTTCCAGTTGTGGCGATTATTGCTGCCACATAAGACGATTAATATTATATAACATTTCAGCAATTCTTCTTTATTTCTAAGCATTATTTCCTGTTTCTTTATAATTTGTTCAGCTTCTGAAAGACAACTTGGTGCTCAAATGCGCCTCCCGATTTCCGTTTCACATTTTCCGTCTTCTGTTAAAAAAAACTTCCTAAATATTAAAATTTTCATACGTGCTTTATTTTTACATCTCCAGATCCTGATTCTCATATTTTTGTCATTCAGTTAGTTAAGTGTCATATATAATACACGCTTTTGGTGATCATGTCTCGAAACCGGGCTATAGAACTAAATCTATCTCGTTAATTAACCAATAGCTTAAAACAGAGAGACGGATTAATACAGTTTCCAAGGGTATTTGAGTGTAAGTGAATCCAACAAATTCAACAGGAAATTCAACTCGTGATTACAATAACTATTATTGTTTTTTTGTGTTTTTTGTGTAGCAAACTCTTACTCATCAATCATAAGTCTCCATTGTTTATTAAGATTATAATTATTGCTTACCTAGACGACATCTTAATAAACAGTAAGAGCTTGGAACAGTACAGACTGTTTTCACAAATACAGGACTATAGCTCCAAATTAAAAGATGGTAAATGTGAATTCTTCGTGAAGAAATCAAGTATTTGAGCCATATCATAAATAAAGACAGCAGGAGACCGAACCCAGAAAGGGCTACTGCAATTAAGGACATGCCGGCTCCGGAAAACGTCACAGGGCCAAAGAACTTCTTCGGATCAACATAATATTACCAAGCATTTATCCCAAACATGCATAACCTCCGTGCACCTCTAAACGAGCTTTTAAGAAAAGATAAGGTTTGGGAATGGACACCCGAATTCCAAGAGGCATTCGATAAAAGTATCAAAACCCTAACGTCGGACTTATCACTTACACACTACGACACGAATCTCGAGATTATATTTGTTAGCGATGCAAGCTCGTACGGAATAGGAGCGTGCATCCCTCACAAAATGCCAGATGGAACGCAAAAACCCATCGCTCATGCATAAAGGACCCTGCTGCCAGCGGAGAAACATTATTTCCAACTAAAAAAGGAAGCATTAGGAATCGTTTTCGTAGTCACGAAATTTCACCGTTACATACACGGAAGATTTTTCACACTACAAACGGACCATAACTCGCTACTGAGCGTTTTCAGTTAAAAAAACAAGGTCTACCCGTTTATACAGCAAACTGACTGCTGAGGTGGGGGACAATTCTTCTAAATTACTATTTCAAGTTGGAATATTTCTCCTCGGAAAACATGTCACGCTGACGGACTATCAAGCCTAGTTCCAAAACATAGTGAACCTTTAGAAGATTCCGTGATCGTTTCACTACGAACGGAGAGGGAAATAAAAACTTTATTTTGTAGCACTGTTAGAGAACTCTCGGTGATTCTACAGGAAATAAAACATAGAAGTCCTCAAGGATTAATTCATTAACTCAACAAAAACAAAAACCTCAAAGATGGACCAACACAGTTCAGATAGTTTTTTTGTATGTGACAATGCACTCCTATACAGCGAGAGTCGTCATTCTAAAAAAAATCCACAGAAGAGAATTCTGAAGGATTTCATGTTGGACATCCAGGAAAAAATATGATGAAAAGTCTAATGCGTAGCTACGCATACTGGCCGAAAATTAACCAGGACATCGTAAACATTGTCGACACATGCAAGATCAGTGCCTTGGCGGCAAAATCGCCCCCTGTCACATATAAACCGTGACCAAATATGGGCGGATCTTGGTCAAGGATACACGTGGATATTTACTATCTAATTGTAGTAGATAGTTTTACAAAATGACCACACGTGTTCCGATGTAAAAATGCACTCACTAAGGAGGTAACGATAAACTATCTTTTACGAACGAACGTCTTGGGGTAGGAAATTGCATGGTCAGTGACAACTGAACTCAGTTTGTGTCGGCCGAGTTTTAAGAGGTCTGTGAGACTTTCCATATAAAACATATGAAACCCCCAACTACCACTCGAGGTCGAATCGCCAAGCAGAACGTTTTGTCGACACCCTGAAAAGAGCCCTGAGAAAAGCTTGCAGTACCCCTACGGAAAAGGCCCTGCAGCAGTTCTTAGAAGTGTACAGGATCACGCCAAACGTTATCGCGCCATGATCACTATCTTTGGCAGAAATAATGTTTGCGCGTAAAATAAGATCCGTTTTTGACAAATTGCTGCCTAAACAAATACAACAAAGACAGTCCTCTATTGTAGCAAGAAAACGATGCAGCCCAGGGAAAAAGTATTCTACAAGATGTTTAAAAATAACTCATCTTTCTGGGAATCTGTCACGATAGATAAGAGGAATGGAAATATGACTTACATAATCCAAGGCACTCAGGTCTCTCATTAGAGACACCTAAATCAAATCAGGAAACGACTGTTGGATGACTCCAACAGTAATCCCCAGGAAGAAGTTATGAATAGCATATACGACAACTTCGATATACTGGTTCCCTAAGCAGCCCCAGATCCGCGACAATCTAAACGAAAACGGAAGTTCACGGATGCTATCCTTATCAATCATAAAAAGATCCTGCAAAGGTAAAGGTTTGGGAGTGGGTATTATTATGAATACTGGGAAAATATGCCTCTCGGGGTGGATTTGAGTTGGGTTGAGTCACCCCGGTCTTATCAATCATAAAAAGATCCTGCAAAGGTAAAGGTTTGGGAGTGGGTATTATTATGAATACTGGGAAAATATGCCTCTCGGGGTGGATTTGAGTTGGGTTGAGTCACCCCGGTCTAATACTTGGTAGTCAGACTGACGTTTAACATTATTGTATTCGTTTTCCGTTTAATATATATGTTTCACTAATTCCTGAGTTCGAGTTTTCTTCCGGATCTATTTTGGGTCTACAACAAATATGAATTCAGATAACACCATCTAGTTAAATAGAAATTCAAAACTAAGTAAATGATTATATAAGATGCAACTTTAATTGATATATTTAAAGGGGTTTTGACAGTTATATCAGAGTATTTTGAAAGTACATTTGTAAGTTATATTTTATATGATCCTATATTAGCAAGCATTTTCTGTGTTATTAACTGAATAAATGAAAGAAATGCTAAAATATTAAGCAGAAAAATATAGATAACATTCGTTCGAACCTCTGTTGACAGTGGCAGAGAAATGGATACAAATCCTATGGTAACGGACTCTGCAATAACACAAAAAATATTGGGTAGAGACTTTGAAGGAAAATATCATCGATGCTGACCCTAATATCGATCTGAGATTTTCAAATTTGATGAGACAGAAATATTTTTTATGAATGATTTGAAATCTCCGAAGAAAATATAAAAACTAATCCAGTCTAAATCAGAACGTCGAAATCATATAAAATATAATAAAACCGTTATATATATATATATATATATATATATATATATATATATATATATATATATATTCCTCCTGTCATGTTCATGGAGAGAGAGATAAAGAGAGAATAGTGAAGCAGTGCCCGTTTACTCTCTTTACTAACAGTTATTAAACTTTACTTGTAGTTATGGAAGCACTTGTGTAGTTGATCTTTAACAGTGGTTTATTATTTTGTAGTTTACAATAATTATGTTGTCAATTAGTGAAGAATATATATATCCTTCCCATTATAATAAAGGCCGTTGTATATATATATATATATATATATATATATATATATATATATATATATATTTAATTCTAATGTAGGTAAAATCCCCAAAACCAGATCCTATTAATATTAATTTTATCAATATTAAAAATGATCTAGGTGGAGGCCTCGATGTAAATAGTATTATCTATTTACAGAGCCAAATGTGTATATGATGTCAATAAATTCCGAAAATTACATTCAACATTTCGTTGAATAGCTATTTTACATTCAACATTTCGTTGAATAGCTATTTTAGCGAGAAATCTCTCGCTTCATCAGCAACGATCCAAGACAAAAATTTATTTATTCAAATATGTTACAAAATTTGCGTACCGGAAAGAGCAGAAATATATATCCATACACGGGAAGTTTTAAAAAAAGGTGGAGATTAAGTAAGAAGAATATTTATTTAAAATTTGTGTTCCAGACGTAAGAAAATTGGGCAGAGATAGGGATTCATGACTCGATATTAGAAGAATACTAATCAAAAAGTCTTCTTGTAATATCGAGCCATGAATCTCTCCTGTCATCGTCAGGGGGTTCCGACTATTTTCTTCTTGTGTCTTAGGGTAAAGTACTCAATAAAGTACTCAATAAAGTACTCAATAGTAGGTATAAACATATATATTTTGCTCTCATTTTAGTTGGCATATCGATAAAAAAATTGCCGTCATATTTGTCGGCACATGTCAATTGAGAATTTGATAAAATATATTTCTTTTAACTAGGATGACTGAAATTTCTTTTGATGTTTGTATTCATTCTGCGCACGTTTTCTTTTTTATATACTATGTTTTTGAGACGTGAATTATCATCACTCTCCACAGCTTCCAATTTATTGTCGCACCTTATTTCTTACATTTTACTATTTTTTCACTGATCTACCATAACGTTACACATGTTTTTAGATATTCACTGTTTCTGTGTGATTCTTTGACTTTCCATATGTCCTGAGAATTTTAAATTTTCGAAGTCCTTTTCCTTCAATATTTGTCACAAGAATCTCATTGATCTCTTTCTGATTATAAGTATAACTGCATGTTTTTAATTTTTAAACTTTTTTCGTTGCTCACATCCTCTAATATTTAATAGACTTTAGTTATTAGTGCCACTAAATCAATAAAACTTATTAAAACATAATTATACATATACTATGATTGGAAGTTGTTTTTTACTAAACGAAGCGTCATATATTTTGTTCTAAAGAAAACAAAAAATATTTTCAACCGTTGTGAAATATCAGGCCATAAATATGACAGTGAATTCGGAACCATTTTTTCGCAGATGAAAAATATTTGACGCAGAAGAAAGATGTTTCTACATTAAATAGATACATGACTGAACACGTGAGTAACAAACAAACAATCTTTACGATGAATTTAAATAAGGATTTGAAGTCGTTGAGAACCATGATAGCTCACGTTCTTATGTTAATGTTACACATTAAAAAATATTCATGATGTTGACATGCATGGTCTTGATGTTTATGTCAGCAAAATTATTCCGATGACTAGGGAACTCTCTCTCTCTCTCTCTCTCTCTCTCTCTCTCTCTCTCTCTCTTGAATTTCCACACATGTTTCTCTGTCTCTTTCTAAATAATTATTCAGTCATTTCTTTTTTTGTCGCTTCCCTTCTTTTTCTGTGTTTGATAGTATTTCAGATAATATAGACAAGGCCATTTCCTCTTACCCGTTTCCTAACATATTTGTGTTCGGTAATTAATTGCCCTCCATGTCAAGTGGATGAAAAACTCTCTCACTGATCATGATGACATCCATACCCTGAACGTTTTAATATCTCAAGCTCTCACGCAAGTAGTTGATTTTTCACGCTTTTCCCTTTAACCCTGAATGATTTGATTCTCTTCTAGATCACTCCTTTACTTTTATCTCTGACTTTTGCCATGCCATGCAGCTCTGCCCTCTTAGCAACTCTGGTCAGGTTGTGGTTTTTGTTAAACCTTTACAAACTCCTCTTTCTTCCAGGAACATCTTACTAGCACAATATCATACCGCTAGCAAAGAAAGAACTGAGACATTTCAGCGACTTCTTTTGTAATGGAACAAGATTTTAATCTACCTCTTGAAAACTGACTCAGTAGTCTGTTTTTGGCTGTAAGCCGGCATCGGTGCTTTCATCCCAGCCAGGAATTTTTGACAAACCTCATTTTGACTTAAACCAAATTTTGACTTAAAACAAATCTTATTGGTTCTCTCTTTCTTGCTCAGCTGCCATTGGCCAGTGGATTCTCTCCTTCAGTCTTTACGGGAGCGAGGCGTCTGATAACAATAGTTGCCATTTTGTCTCTGCTCGTAACAAATACAAGCGTGCCCTAAATGGTGCTAAGCTGTTGTTTGCTAACAAAATGAAAAAGCATATAGCATCTCGCAATTTTGGTTCCTAGATCTATTGGCGGATCTTGAAATGTGTGCCAAACAACATCAAACTCTAAATCTCTTCTATATTCAATTGATTTGAAATTCTCTCATCCACAGTGGATTAGGCTGAGTGCTACGCTCCCATATTTTCTTCCAACTCAACACGTAATTTCTAAGCTTGACTCAATATGGTAAATAGAAGTGATGATATTCCATTTTCTTAAAGAAATGTTGCGCTGAATTCACTCCTGTCCTTTTCAAAATTTACAATTATTGTTTCACTGCTTCCTGTTTAGCTGCTTGTTGGAACTCTGCAGATCCTTTTATAATAACTCTGGGCAGTCCTTAGATCGATTTAATTGTAGCCTTATCAGCCTCTTACCGCGTATTGACAAAGTGTTCTAGGCTATTATCAATGTTAAAATAGCTAATCATATTACACACTATAACCTACTCTCTGACAAGCAGTACGTTTTCCGCTTTGCCAGGTATATATATTCATCCATTGCTGAATATATATACCAGATTCTTGACAAGAACGGCGTAGTTCGAGCTATTTCCCTGGATATCGGCAAAGCGTTTGACAGGCTCCTGCACAAATTACAGTGCTACGATATTTAAGATAACATTTTTCTTTCATTTATTCCAATCATTTTTTTAGACGTAAACTGAAGTTCATTTTAAATATGCATACTTCCATATCTTTTCATAAAAAACACAGATGTCTCCCAAGGCGCTATACGAGGTCCTACGGTTTTCGTGATCTTCATCAAGGATCTTCCTGATGTAATCAATTCTTACTAGACGTCTATGCAGAAGGCACTACTATTTACTGACGTATCAAAGAAATCTGCCAAGGCTGACAAATTAAACTGCTTTTAGAAAAGACCTCTAATCAGTGAGAGATTAGGATAAGAAATGACTCTTAAATTTTTATGCTTACAAAATGAAACTAATCATTTTAAGCACCACAGAGAGAATCCTCCCTATTTCCCATCAGTATTTCTTATGAAGACGTAATCGTACAAAAGTAAAGAATGAATTAATCAATATAAAGAATGGAGATTTTTCATTTAAGAAATGAGTAATCTTTAATACTGATAGAAGGTAAGACGATAGTTTCCCATATATGAACAAATTGCGCCTTTTTGACCTCACTCTCTCAACCGACCTCAAATGGAATGATTACATCGACTCAATAGCTACATTGACCACTTAGAATTTCCGTTCTCTACCTTGGGCCAGAAAGATTTTGTCGACATAATACATCTTGCACATTTATACATCTACCATTCGTCTATGCATTGAGTACTGTTGTCATATCTTATTAATCGACAAAACTCAAAGGAGGATCTGCAACGTAATCGATCGTGATTTAGCAGCTCGATTTCACTCACTTTGATGTTACTTTTCCTAAGTCAAATATTCTACGAAAATATTCACGGTTTCTGCTCTGACAACATTTTTTCTAGTCCTTCGACTATAAAATCTAACTGCACTTTATTTATTCATTGTCTACAGCATGCTTAGTAAAGCAAAGTATTTGAAAAATGAGTTTATTCAGGATTTAGCTTTCATGATAGAAGTTGTGGTTAAATATACATCTCAATATAAACTGCTTCCTAGAGATGACGATATACAAAAAGTATACATAAAAAATTTATTTAATTTAAAATTTTTAACTTTTAACTCCCTAGTATCTTCGTTTTTTTTAATCCTAATAAATAATAATAGGCATCTTGTCTTCTTTTTATACTTATGTCATTCCACCATTTTCGTGTCTCATCGGTTAGCAGCATATTTTACAGATTTCATTTGTGAAATGATAAGCAAAAATAAAATGTTCACTTCATTTCCAGATATTCAGCCAGGCACACCGATAAAATAATTATCAAATGCTAATTAGGTAATAGAATTGTCGTCAAAGAATTCTTTCGACTTATTATCACCACTAGCATCAGACGACCAATTTATCAAGATTCTCTACATTAAGCTGAAAATGTAATTATTTGATGCTGGGAAATGTAGCTTAACACGAAATCACTATAGCAATCATCTGATCAACATAATCTGATAATTTAACGAGTGATATCCATTAAGCTTTGTCCTTTCTCATGCCTTTTTAGTCAATAATGGGAAGAAGACCGTATACTTAATATTTTCAAAAGATAACATAAATAGAGAGTGGAATTTAGCACTAGAAAACATGATATATAAGAACTTAGTATCAGCCGTTGTCGAAATTGTCTATAATGAATATGTTTTTATTCTTATATTAAACAAATAAAATTAATTTATCAGTTTTCTTCAATGTGATTTTTCCTTTTAGTTGATGTTCGAGTATGACTTTCTGCAACGTCTTACCCCCTTGTTGTTCTTATTGAGGTTCCTCTGTTCACCATCAATGAAACTTTCTGTTCTACCATTCATTTAAAACTTTCTAAGAAGAACTCGCTGTTTCTCCCTCTTTCTCTCCCCATTTGCATATATTATTGTTGTGGATTCCGGTTAAGAAACTAGACAAAATAATAAGTAACAAAAACGAATATGGAGAGAGAAAATGTAAGTTATATTGAACAAAAATATACAAACTGAAACACGGGTTATTAATTTCAGGAATACTATTATTAGAAATCAATATATACAGTCTTGCAGTGAAATACTATGTAAGGGTATTGGGTTTATCTCCAAACAACTCTATCTAAATTTGCACCAACTTACGGACCAACTGACTCTTTACTAAACTTTGTACAACTACTCTCTACAACTCCCTAGCAACTCCTCGTTCTCGCTATCACCAAGATTATATGTACACAACAGTAGAGTCTATTATTCCATAAAAAGGCGAGATTCCACAACAATTATACAATTATTAAAATTGGAGAACAGTGCATATCAGTTGAGGAATAAATTATAATTAATAAATGTAGTAAATTAAAAATAAGTCATTTCGATATCAAATGAGATTTGATAATATACTTTACTAGTATTTAACACAAACAACGTCCATGAGGCTCATTAATTGAATTTAGTGCATATAAGAGGAGGAGGGAGAGAAGTAAAATGTATGAGGTTATGTAAGAAAGAAAAGGGTTAACCATGTCAACGTTTGTATGTTCGGGGAGGTACTTCTCTGGATTTTGTTTTATAAAGTAGCAGTTGTTTTGAAGAAGTTCTCCGAATGTAACATCCTTCTTAGTAAAGGAAAACGAAAGAGATGTTGATAATTCATTCTAGTGTACGTTGAATAATGAATCTTACCTGTGAATATAAATACTGGTGGGGCTAAGGAATAGAGCTCGTGAGAACATTATAATAGAAATAGTGACGAAGTAGCGAGAGGCTTTTTGGAAAACATACATCGGCCTGTTCAGCTGAAGGGAACAAACATATCAATATTCTGAAGGAATATTTCGAGTTTATACAATGAAGTCTTCCAGCATAATTTTAGTCAGAAATTGTTTCATCATAAATTAAGTGTTCAAACTGATGAATGACTTACTGAATTAATAATATAGGAAAATTAAAAATATAAAGAATAGTTAGAATTAAAGATTTAATTGTTCGATTAATGAAATATTAGTAGTAATAGAAGGACGAATCCATACAATTAAAAATAGCGTACATGAATATTTACATTTGGGATATGAATATTTCTATTTACAGAAAGAAACATTATATTTGCATAATGAATATTTCACTTTGAACAATAAATCATCACAGTAAAATAATAAAATCTCTAAATTAGAATTGTTGAAATTAAGGCTTTATTTCTTCATTTTAGAGAACGTATATTTTCATTCGTGAAATCAATCATTGCGCAGAATGGATCGTCAGAATTAAGGTGTAAATTGATTATTATGAAGAAGGAATTGCACAAAGTAAAGAATGAATTAGTTAATATGAAGAATGAAGATTTCCATTTAAGATATGAGTGATTAATCCTTGATTAAAAATTAAACATATTTTAATTTAAATCCAGTAAAGAAATTGGTCATTCAATATGCAAACAGTATGACTAGAATTACAAAACAAGTCGTTTATTGTGCAGAATGAATTCATTATTAAATATAAAGCCTTTAATATTATGAATTATTGTTTTCTATTAAGGAATATTACATTCATTGTGAAAAAAAGAATAGTTTCAATTAATTACAACTAAAGAATTGTTTAATATAAAGAATAATTCCTTCCAATTGAGTCATTGTTTTCAGATAATTATTCGTTCCACTTACGGAATTAATGATGCAATAAAAAGAATCAGGTATTACAATTAAAATTCAGTGTAAATATTTAACGGAATTAACTAAATAATGAAAAAAGCGATATAAAGAATATAACATTTCAATTCACGAATCAATTTTTTATTATAAAATGAACAGTTTAAATTATGGAATGACTCTGTATTAACAATAGAAAATATATCCCACAAATTAAAGAATAAATATTTCAAAACCATACATGAATCATGCATTTAAAAAATGGTTGACTGTGATGAGTGGAACTTTCCAACTCAATAATAATAATATTTCAATAAGAAAAACATTTTCCAATTCAGTAATAATTTGTTCAATATGGTAAATGATTTATTCCAACTTCGTCATGATACATGTAGTAAAAGGTATAGATAAAAATTAATTAGGAATAATAAATCTATGAGTAACAAATCCGGAGACAGTCAACTGATCACAATAGGCGCCTGTTCACATCTGCTCGCAATGAGTGCAAGAAAACCTTAAATGACGCCAAACAGTTGTTTGCTGAGAAAATGCGACAGCACATAGCGGATCGCAAGTTCGGCTCCAAGGACTATTGGAGGATTTGTAAACGAGTGCTCAACAATAGGAAATCCTCAATACCTCCTTTAATCCGTGGATTTGAGGTTCTCACGTCATCTGCGGACAAAGCTGAGTACTTTGCCCACAGATTCTCATCCAACTCCACATTCGACTCGTCCGGAGTACACCCACCCGACTTCCCTATTAGAACTGAGGCCAAAGTGCACGACGTATATATTACCCCAACAGTAGTATCCAGAGTAATTTCAAAACTCGACCCCCATAAGGCGTGTGGAAACGATGGAATCCCGGTGATAGTACTTAAGAGGTGTGCGACTGAACTTTGCCCTGTCCTCTCTAAACTATTTAACTACTGCCTTTCTGCTTCCTGCTTTCCTGCATGCTGAAAGTTCTCTTCGGTCGTTCCTTTATTTAAGAATTGTGGTAAATCCTCGAACCCATCCAACTATCGCCTTATCGGTCTTCTACCGATATTCGGGAAAGTATTCGAGGCTATAATCAATGCTGAAATAGTTCATCATCTCAACGCCCACAAACTGTTCTCCGACAGGCAATATGGATTCCGCTTTGCCAGGTCCACGGCCGACCTGCTAACAACCGTAACGGAGTACATGCTACAGGCCCTTGATGAGTCTGACGAGGCTCGCGCGGTTGCTCTGGACATCTCCAAGGCTTTCGACAGGGTTTGACACTCTGGCCTCCTATGCAAACTACGCGGTTATAGTATTACCGGTCGCCTGCTTGACCTAATCCAATCTTTCTTAAATAACCCCAAAATGAAGGTCGTTCTGAATGGGCGTGCCTCTTCGTCCTACAGCACGAATGCTGGTGTCCCACAGGGCTCTATCCTGGGCCCGACGCTCTTCCTTATTTTCATCAACGACCTCCCAGATGAGATCAAGTCCCAAGTAGGCATCTACGCTGATGACACTACAATATACTCCCGCACCAGTAAGAAACCGGTCGTGGCGGACAGACATAATCTCGCTGCTGACCTTGAACGGGATCTACACTCTGTGGTGACCTGGGGAAAGAAGTGGCTTGTCAACTTCAATTCATCTAAGACCAAACTTTTGTCTGTCAACCATTGCAGGCAACCTCTCCTGCCTCCCATAAGCATGGACCAAGCATATTCTCCCGGAGAGTAATACACTACGCCTCCTCGAACGTACCCTGTCCTCAGACCTCAAATGGAACCACTATATTGAATCCATAGCAAAATTTACTGCTAAGAAGGTTGGGTCACTATGTCGATCCATGATGTTTTTTCCACCTGAATCCATCCTGCATATATACAAATCAACCATCCGTCCGTGCATGGAGTACTGCTGCCATTTATGGTCAGGTGCTCCTGCCGTTCTCCTCAGTGTTCTTGACAGACTCCAAAGGAGAGTCTGTAATGTGATAGGTACTGATCTGGCGGCTCGACTGCAGCCACTTCCCCATCATCGAAATGTGGCCTCCCTTTGTCTGTTCTATAAATACTTTCATGGCTTCTGCTCAGACGAACTTAAGTCACTGATGCCACCTCAATAGGTATTTACTCGAGGAAACAGACTGGCAACTGGGTCCCACCCATTCACAATCAGGTTAGCCAAATGCAGACGACAATTCTACTCCTGCAGCTTCTTCTCTCGCACTTCCCGCCTGTGTAACTAGCTCCCGTATTCTTGCTTTCCTGACGGCTACAACCTCCAGAAATTTAAATGCAAAGTCAATACTCATCTACTAACCACTAGACTCTAGCTCTCTCCCCACCCCCGTATAACCTTCCCTTTCTCTCCACCTATGTATCTGCCATCGCACCTGCTTTCTCAGCTTCTATTGTTCCTTTCTAACTAGCTTGTACTCCTCACTCTTTTCTACTTAATCTTTTTACATTTATATAGCCCCCTGCACATCAGTGGCGTTTCCGCCTTGCTCGTGGTGAAATGATTAAAAAGAAAAAAAGAAAAAACTTGTCAGAACGCAAAATTAATTATTACAATTGAAACATGAAGAAATCAATACCATGAATAATCACAATTGAATGATATCATTCAGTGTAATGACTGAATCATTCAAATGGAGATTAATGAAGAAGGAATCACTCTAGTTAAGGAATTAATATTTCAATATAATGAACATTTAGGGGAAAATTCGCAATGACGAATTCAACCTATGGAATGAATCATTTCAATTAGGAAGTTAATCTATCAACATGAAGAAAGAATATTTCCGAGTACGAAATGAATTGTTCAATATTTAAAAGGAACTGTCACAGTTTAAGAATGAATCACTTAACATCACAACGAATCCTTTCTCTTAAATACTGAGTAATCGAATTCGAATAGTGAATATTTTCAAATAGAAGAGGGAATTTCTATAATAATGGAAAATATGGTTCAATATTCAGAACACATAATCGAGTTTCAGGTATGAACTTTCAACATGAAAATCAATCGTTGTAATTATAGTATAAAATTTGCAAATGAAGAATGATTGGTATCGAATTAAGGAATTAACTGTATACTCACAAGACGTAATCATTCCAATTATGAAACAAGTTTTCAATATACAGAATGTATCATTCTATTTATAGAATGAATCATCTTAGTTATAAATGAGTAAGATAATATGAGGAGCGAATTGATTCTATTTAATAATGGATCATTAAATACCAATTATAAATCTTATTAGTAACTGTTTTCAATATACAGAAAACTGTAATGAATGAAACGTGCAATATGAAAAATGAATCGTTCTATTTAAAAAATTAATTATTATTATGAAGAATGAATAATTCCAATCCACCAAGATGAAAATGAAGTTACAAGTCAGGAATAAATAAATGTAAAGAATGAATCGTTCTAGTAATTAAAGTAATCAGAGGAATATAGACAATATTTTCAAATTCGGGAAGGACCGGTTCATAATAATTAACGAAACATCAAGTTAAGAAACGAATTGTTTAATATGAAAGTGATTAGTCCGAATTAAGGAAGGAGTCATTCAGTTTGAAGAATGGATTTTGCCACATTAGGAATGAAATGTTCAATATAAAAACGAATCGTTATAGTTAAGAAATTAAATGTTACGTTTAAGAAATGAATTGTCCAGTATGAGAAATGATCGTTCCCATTAGGAAAGCAATAATTAATTTCGAAAAATTTTCCATTCCGATTTAGAAATGAATCTGGTAACTTGTAAAATAAATTGTTCTAATTAGGGAATGAATCATCTTATATGAAGAACGAGTTCATTATAATCAAGACAGGAATTGTTCCTATTAGAGAATAAATCGTTCAAATTATGAAATAAATATTTATTAATGACAGTACGTATGCAACTATTTAGAAGTGATATTCACTGAATATGTTTAGCTGACAATGAAAACTTTCTGTATGAAAAGCGCCTGCGGAGAAATGTATATTGCCGTAATGTGAGAAAAACAGCGAAAAATTCAATTGGTTGCTCTCAGTATATAATTTTTATCAACTCTCTATTAAATGCATAAAAACGTATATAATAGAATTCGCTTTCTAATATGCATTTATGACAAAAAAACAGTTTTTCTTCCATGTATCGTGTTCTTTCAGAGCGTAGGCGATCAAGGACTTCCGCATCTCCCTATCTCTAGTGGTCTTCAGCAAGCATTCTCCTGTTACTCTACCCGAATTCCGCTCTGCCTATCGGGTGATTCCACCTGTTTCTCTTTCCCTCTAGCTAACCTGTAAGTATCGGTTTCTCCAAACTCTCCTTCCTCATTGCATGCTCTAGGAACTTCAGCTTTCTTTTCTTGATGTTAAATATTAGTTGTTGTTTTTTCGTTTTCATCCTTTCCATAACCGCATCGTTGCTCACTTGTTCGGTCTATAGTATCTTTAGCACCATTCTGTAGAACCACATTCCTCTTCTTCTTACCTTCATTTTTGAAAAGATTGTCTAGTATTGACTGCCATATTGAAGAACAGACATCGCATAGCAATCTAGTACTCTCTTCTTTGTTTTTAGCGATTTTTCTGTCTCTCAATACTCTACTCAATTTCAGGAATGCAGCTTGTCTTTGAATCTCAGTGTTGCATTTTCCATTTTCTGTTAGAACACCTCCCAGGTATCTAAATTTCGGTACTTGCTTGATTTTAGTAAAGTCTGCCTGTAGTTACTCGTGTGAATAAATCACAATATTGAGGTCAGCAGACAGGCTTCAAATAAGGGTTGAGTTGGTAACGATAGCTAAACTATTCAATAAGCAAGTTCAATTGACTATCATAACTTACATATTTCAGTGTTTTACATCAAAATACTCTTCAGCGCCAGATGTTTGGTAAACCTTTTGATATTTTTTTCAGATCTCATATTTAGACACCTCAGAACGAATTCTTATCATAATATTCTAATTTGAAGGTTTTGCATTGTTTTGATCTCCACTGATTGCTGAAAAACAAACAATATTAATAATAAAATATAAAGAACTGCAATAAATGAAATAAAAATGCAAAATGTCTGCAGATTTTAATCAGCTTTAAATATTAAACGAGTAGTTATTATTATTATTGTAGGGGCTTCCGTGATGCTTGTCGAATTGGGCTTGTGTCAAACACAACCGAGGTTCCCACAACTTAAAATATCAGATTGAATGAATGGTTCGAAAAATGAAAGTATTTTGTTTGTGAACTAAGTGGAATTTTATAAATAAAACTGTATACTATAACATATTTGGAAAAGGTTGTGAAATTGTTCATAGAGAAAATGTATGTAGTTAATTGTTTTGTATGAGTGAAATGTTCTAATAGAAAACTGCACGTGGTTAAATGTTCCATAGAAATAGTAGTAAGTAGCTAAGTCTCCCGGGGATTATACTGATATATCAGAATGTAAAGTCTTATGTTCTTTTCCCTTTTTTGGTAGGTTGGCGACAGGGTGACAAAAGAAGGTGAAATAAATAAAGAAATTCTACTGAGTGGTCTTTAGTTTTAAGAGTCAGTTGAAGATGTTCTGTTGATTTTGTTATTTGGAGTGTAAACGAAGAAAGGAAAATTGGAAGAAGAGGTAGAATGTATATATGCCAACTCATCATGACCTCGGCTTGAGGTTTCTTCTTTACCTTGTGATGAGATGCTATCAGATACTGTTCCCATTTTGACTGATTTGACCGGTCAACGGACGTCCTTAAATAGTGGATCTTGTCATGTGACAGGCTCTGAACGGCGTTTTCATTTTCTAGGTGGGGAGAACAAAAATTGACTGATGTCATAGATCGATTTGTTATTTCCTATCCAATCAGCATCTAAAATCTTAGTTTTCACACTAACTTGTGAAATTTGCCTTGGTCTGAATTTTTCAAAAATCTTTTTAGTTGTTTTGATCGATTTTGCGGGCATGTAATTTGACTATTTTCGTTTACTTTAACTGTTTGATGATTTAGATTTTGTATCCTATTATTATTATGTCATTTTTCATCATATTTCGATTTCTGCTTTGGTCTCACTACAAACCAAGTTTGCGGGGAGACCTAAGGCAGGTCGTGGCGTGTTGTTATGGCCCCATTTCATGTTTTCTATCTTCCCTATCGTTACATAGATAACGTTTTCCTTAGTGTGTGAGCTGTACTTAATAAGACAATTTTTTGTATATCTCTTAAGCTGGGGTTTCCAGGGATTCCTTCAATGTGTTGTTTTGTTCCATTTTTTATCATTCCAAGTGCACCTACTATCACTGGCACAACTCTTGTTTTCAATTTCCACATTTTTTTCTATTTCAATTTCCAGGTCTTTATATTTTGACAAATTCCATGGTTGCTATGTTACAATCTGCTGGACAAGCCATATCAATTAATAGACAAGTTTTCTCTTTCTGGTTTTTAACAATAATGTCTGGCCTGTTTGCTTCAATTTTTCTGTCTCTGTAGATGGTGTAATCCCATAGAATAGTTACATCTTCTATTTCTGTAACCGGTGCTGGGTGATGTTCATACCAGTGTTTGTTTACAGATTTTCCATAATGTTTGCACATTGTCCAATGTAAATATTGCCCAACTCTATCGTGGTGATTTTTATATTCATTTGGGGCAAGCACAGAACAGCTGAGATTAAGTGGTCTATTGTTTCTTGGTGTTTATCACAAAACCTGCATTTTGGATCCATATTATTATGCATAATATTTGCCTGAAAGTTTCTAGTTTTATTATTATTATGTCATTTTTCATCATATTTTGATTTCTGCTTTGGTCTCACTACCAACCAAGTCTGCGGGGAGACCTAAGGCAGGTAGTGTCGTGTTGTTATGACTCCATTTCATGTTTTTCTATCTTCCCTATCATCCCCAGCATTACATAGATAACGTTTTCCTTAGTGTGTGGGCTGTACTTAATAAGACAATTTTTTGTATATCTCTTATAATATTTGTCTGAAAGTTTCTCGTGAAAAGATTTGGTCTTGTGCTGCAAGTATAAATCCTTCAGTTTCAGACTTTAATCCAGATGCACGTAACCATCGATGAGTATTAACTTTGTCAACATTGGATTTATTGGCACGTACTGGATATTGGCCATGCAGAGGTTTGTCTTGCCAGCGCTGTTTCATCTTTTCAAGAGCTTTATCTTTGGCTTTCATTTTCATATTTTTTGCCGCAATAGTTGGTTCTTGGCTACTGTTTTGCTTTTCTACAGAATCTACTAACTGTAAATATTGTTTGTATTTACTGCCTTCTTTTATTATTGAATATTTTTTCTTTCTTTATTCATGTTGCCTTACTAATTGTATCATCCAATCCTTTGTTGTTTCTATGTATGTTAGTAAGCCAATAGTTGTTGTCTTGTATGACAATTCCAGCTGAATAAGACCCCTTCCATCTTCTTTACGGGGTATGTATAGACGGTCTACATCAGCCTTTGGATGATGCATCTTATGCTTAGAAAGAAGCTTTCTTGTTTTAGCATCCATTCGCCTGATGTCGTTTAGAGTCCAGTTTAAGATGTTGAAGCTATATTGGACAACTGGGATTGCAAGGCTATTAATGGCCATAACTCTATTCTGTGAGTTTAATTCAGTTTTTAATATCATTCGTAGCCTTCTATAGTACACTTTACGCACTATTTCTTTCATTTTTTTATGGTGAATGTTTTCGCTCTCATTTACACCTAGGTATTTATAAGCTTCTTCTGGTTTCAATTCTTTTATTGTTACAGCAGGGTCTAGGCTAATTGAGGATGTTTCTTGTATTGATCCACGTAAAACTGTAGCTTTAGCACATTTATTCAAATTAAATTTCATTCCAATGTCTTCGCTGAAGCATTTTACAGTTTGCAGAAGACCTTCCAGCTCATTATCATTCTTAGCATATAACATTAAGTCATCCATGTAAAATAGATGGCTTATTTTCTTTTGGCCTATTTTATAACCACATTCTGTCTTATTAAGTTGACTGGTTAGTGCATTTATGATATGCAGAATAGTAAGGGAGATAAAGAATCACCTTGAAATATACCTCTTTTGATGTTTATTTCATCAGACTTATAGGTTCCATTTATATGATTGAGGCAAAGGGTTGTTTTCCATATAGACATGCACTGTTTGATGAAATTGATGATGACGGGCGATATCTTGTATATATTTAAAGTCTTTAAAATCCAGTCATGTGGCACACTATCGAATGCCTTTCGGTAGTCTATCCAGGCAGTACTAAGATTTTTCTTTGTACTGTAGCAGTTTTCCAGGATCATTTTGTTAATTAGCAATTGGTCTTTACAACCATAACAGCCACGTTTGCACCCTTTTTGTTCAAGCGGTATTATGTCATTTCTTTCTAAGAATAAATATGTTTGTTTTGTTAAAATATATGTTAGTAATTTATATGTTGTCGGAAGACATGTAATTGGTCTGTAGTTTTTCGGGTTGTTTGTTTCACCATTCTTGGGTAGAAGAAATGTAATTCCTTTGGTCATCCATGCAGGAATTTTAGTGGGATCGTCAACCATTTCTTGAAGTTCTTTGGCTATTTTTTATGTGCTGCATTTAAATAATATAGCCAAAAGTTAGGAATTTTATCTATGCCTGGGAATTTCCAATTGTGTGCTTTTTATTATTATTATTATTATTATTATTATTATTATTATTATTATTATTATTATTATTATTATTATATTATATTTTTTTTTATTATTATTATTATTATTATTATTATTATTATTATTATTATTATTATTATTATTATTTCCAGCATATTTTGATTCATGCTATGGTAACACTAGCTACCGGAAAGACTTGAGACAGGAAGTGGTGTTTTGTTATAGATACATTATATGTTTTGCTATATCACTAGCATTACATGGACAAAACTCTTTGTAGTGTGTAGGCTATATTTATCAAGAAAAATTTAGCAATTTTATCTTTAAGCATTGATGTTCAAGAATTCATTCAATGTATTGTTTTGTTCCTATTTTATCATTTCAAGCGTACCTACTTTATCTGGTATTATGCTTGCATTCAATATTCACATTTTTCTAATTCAATTTCTAGATCTTTATACTCGGGTGATTTTTCAGATGCTTTGGTTATGCTACAATATGCTAGACATATCATATCAATTAGTAGGCAAATTTTTCATTTCGGTTTTTGAGAAAAATATCCGGCCTATTTGCTTTCATTTCTCTGTCTGTGTAAATGATACAATCACATAGAATAATGACATCTATTTCGCTAACCGATGCTTAGTGATGTTCATGCCTGGGTTTGTTTATATATTTTCCAAAGTATTTGTACATTGTAAATGTTGCCACACACTTAGTGGCGATTTTTACATTCATTTGTTATTCATATTATTACTATTGTTGTTGCTGCTGTTGTTGTCGGGTAGTATTTCTAGTTACTAAGGACCAAAGTCCCTTCGGCTCTGTGAATAAAAATGGAGGTTTCTTTTAAATAGAGTTTTTGTTCAAGAATGAACTTTTACACTGCAAAACATACGAAAGCACTGACTTTAAGATGGACAACTTTTCACACAAGTGAAACTTTTATTGCTCCGAGTTGCTAGTGTGTCCAGGAATTTTGCTTACATCATCTTCAGTATTCTTCGTTATCATACCCAATGTATCAATCACATTTTTGTTATTTCGAATTACAGATCGTTTTAATTTAACATTTTTAAATACTTTTTAGAAATATTTGGATACTGTGAGCAAATCGTATCAGTTAGTTGACAATTCTATTATCGAAATCTTTTCTTTTTCAGCTCCATTTACTTAATTTTCCTGTATTTGAGGAATGGAAAATTCCTTTATCACAATTTGTCAAATCTCTCGGTTGGTGTCTGTACACTGTATCCGAGACTACATATATCAATGAAGATATTATCCTAATCTCTTTGAATAGGTTGGGAATGTCAAAGTCTTCATTATTTTTTTGTTATATATGTTATTTATTTTAGTTTTTACTGCTTTAGAATGTCTTAAAATAATGAGGTTTATGTTAGTTAAGTTTTTTGTTTATAATTCTGTAATGCCATCTTTATCGATGATCTGAGAAACTGATTGCATGCAGGTGAGAATTTAGATGTTTCTTAATGGTATTTAAAAAGATTCATGTTTTTCCGTAAATTACTTACTTTTGTACAAATTTGCCGTGTTTGGTGAAACTTCCCCTAGAATTGCCAATTCTCTGTTCAGTTACTTTAAATCCTATGCTAGGTTTATTATATCATATAGAGAAATTAGAGTTATTTAATATTTACTAGTACGACATCCTGAAATTTTATGATGACTTCTCGAGAGGTGCTATCCCTGCTTTCATTCTAATTGCAGGTCATAGTTTTTATATTTGAAATGGTTTAATTTGAGTCATATCTCTTAGATACTGTTAGGTGGTATCAAACGATCATCCTTTTTTTTTAAATTTCTGTGACTGTGTATAGGCAGGAGATAATATAAGAAACGACTGAATTGATATGTCTTCTCATTTCCTCTTTTGTCGTTGGAGATTGTCTTTAATCGTGTCACCCCAAGCAAGGTGACAATGCCACTAGACCTCAGGGGGTTACATGGAATGAAAGAGAATGAGAAGATTTTAGCGAGAAGGTGGAACGAAAAGACAATATGGGAAAAATATTTGGAATGACAAAGACTACAAATGACATTGCATTTTTTCTGAAGATTATAGGGGTCTGAAAATCAAGATGTCGAAAGAGATTTCCACGGGCTAGTATTGGCTAGTAATGTTTGAATAGAAGTGGAGGTTGGGCCTAGTTAGGTCAACAATAAAACAGCGAGAACTAGTTGCTAATCAAGTAGCACGATTAAAGACATTTAGTCGTAGGGCCTGGGAATATATTTGTAGAGGAAAGCCATAACATTTCGGTAAAAAGTAATTTAAATCATAGATGCCTAATAAAGATCAATTATATTTCATAACCTGTAGCTCTTGAGTTTGAGAAGAAAGCCAACATGCCAAATCATGTCGAACGCCTTTGAGATATCTAGTGCCTAATCCCGACTTTTGACAAATTCAGTGATGGCCGTGTACCTTGCAAAACGAAGACCTCATTGTTTTTTTCTGAAAGGAAACCGTGCAACGTAAAATAATTCGCCAAACCAAATCTACATTGAACAGAACATTAATTACATTGTTAAACAGGGAAAAGAAACTAGCTACGTGATAATTCCAGGGGTGATAGATTTCAGTGGGGTTCTTAAGCAGGAACATCAAAAGATAACATTCAACAAACTGAAAAGCAACAAACAGCGATATATTTGTCTTAACGTTTCGGAAGATTAGGTGTCAGCACTTGAGCTCATTATGATATATATATACACTCAATACTCAGCTTAGAAAACGAAAATGAAATTGAGTTGAGAGAATTTGGCTCACAGAAGCAATGTAAGCATAGTAATTCAGTAGAGGTATTTATATACATGTAAGGGTCTATAGAGGTATAATTTTGTTTCCATAATGCATTAACTTTGTGGGCATGGGCTTCTGATTCTTGACTTCTTTTATGAAATTGAGAAAGTAGTTTTTAAAACATGTTGATAATACTGTGAATAAAACTTGATATGAATTAATTTTGAAGGAATATGTTCAGATAAAGATATTCGTATTTGGAAACGGAAGAAGTAGTTGAATATTCTAATACACATAAAGAAGAATGATGTCTTGAAGTGTTTGACACTAACACGAAAGAGGGGAATTGTTAAGCGACAAGTAGCCTTCGTAACAAGTTCGTGTAAACAAATGTCAAAACAGAAACCGGAAGTGTAAATAAGTGGGAAAAAAACCTGTTTTGAGCTACAAAAGATTGGAAGTTATGGAGAGCTCCGACTATCCACTTTTTGAAGAGACAAAGAAGTTGATTGCAAAACAACTTTCTGAAGGATTACCCGACTTCTTTTAACTAGTCTAAATTATAAGAAACTCTCAGCAATAGTTAAGATCAGCGTTCGTTACCAGTAGAACGTTGGACAATATCACCGAAAATGAGGACAAAACTTGAAGCAGCGGAAATGTGGTTCTACAGAAGGATGCTGCGGAAATCGTGGACTGAGCATGCAAGCAACGATGAGGTGCTGGAAAGAATAGCAACAAAAAGGAAATTAATACTGAGCATCAGGAAGAGACAACTGAAGTTCCTGGGTCACGCAATAAAGAAGGAGAGCTTGGAGAACCTGATACTGACTGGCCAGATAGAAAGAAAGAGAAGACAGTGGATAACATATTTGCAGGGCCTGATCAGGTGGATGACGGAACGGGGTTTTCGAGGTGTAACAGGAGCAAACATAATAAAAGCCACAAAGGATAGGGAGACGGGGAGAACCATGATCGCCTACGTCCTGAAGGGACAGGGCACATAGAAGAAGAAGACTCGACTTCAAAGTCAGAATTTCGTAAAATAGAAAGAAAGTATTACCAATAAGTCAGTGAAAATGTTTCATTCAGTAGCAGAACGAAAACAATACTAATGTGATGAACGCGTGACAAAATAATACAGCACTATACATTAATATAACCAACATGTGAATAGCATCCTGATTAATTCATGCAATATTTTCAGTTCAGGTAGAAGATAACGCTTGCTTTCAAAAACAGTCAAAACGTATTAAGCAAAAGGAGAAACGAAAAACCAAATTGACAAAATAACTATCAATAAGAGATTCCAGAATCAACTTTTAGGCTGCAAAACATACGAAAGCGCTGACTTTAAGATCGACAACCTCCCCAGTGAAATGTAAACTTAGAGTAAAACTACGGAAATTGAAAAATGCCAAGGTTGCACGCAAATGGTAATAAGACAGACACCAGAATTAACTGAATGTGAAGGTGACATATACAGACAGTGTGAAAAGCAGATACAAAATGGAAGCTAAAAGTGTGGCACATTAATAGAAATTTAAGTAACATGAGCCATTGAAAGCATCCCAAAGAAAAATAAACAACGTACAAAAATTGGATGGCAGAGAAAATACTCAGCATGATGTAAATGAGACAAAAAACAATGCCAATATTCGACACAGATTACAAGACTCTGAAGGATGAAATTAGAAACAAATGCAATTTGACTAATGCAAAATATTTCAACGAAAAATGTACAGAAATAGAAAGAACGCGTATCATATATAAGTAAGATAAGCAAATAAAATACCTAACAAGTGAAAAGAAGCTCATAAACAGGACGAATAAAATCCAAGGATGGGACACTTATATTAAAGAAGAAAAATTACTTCAAATATGGAACGAATACATCGAAGAACTATTCAACTTCGAATAAGAACAATCGGCAATACATTATATTAAAATCTGAAGTGGAATCAGCACAAGAAATGAAACAGAACAAAGGAAGCAAGATCAGATAGAATATTAATACAGATGCTGGCACTCTTAGATGATTCGACTATTGACAACAGCCATGATGTAGAAAGCATATCTATATATATAAAAGGCAAGATAATTGTCTGTGTGTGAGTCTGTCTATCTATCTGTCTGTCCGTCTGACTATATGTCCTTTATACAAATCCACAATTTTTATCCGATCCTCATCAAACTTCACACAAATTTTCTTTAGGTTTCCGGTCAGGTCATGGTCTACTTACTTTTCCGATTTTGCCTCGATATGGGATATTGATATCCCGATATCAGATAAGGACTGATCAACATCAGGATTTAACCCTCTTTATCATGGTTCTTGCTGCAGACTTTCCTCTTAGTAAAATTATAGTTTTTAGTCTTAAGCATTAGTAGGTCTTCTCAGACGACTCATTTTCTCTTATATGGGAAACCAATACTCCCGATATTCTATAGAATCTGAGCCAAAGCCCATATTCAGCCATCAGAATAGCTCATTTTCTCCAATTTTACTTCCGATGGATACGTTAAGTTTTCATGGACTTACTTAGGTTAGTTTATCCTTTGGTGAATTTCTTATTCAGATATTATAACTCAATACCCTGATATCCTATCGGGTCAGATCAAAATCAGGTTTTCAGCCCTTTTATTTTGGTTTTTGCTCCGGGTTTTGCTCTAAGTAGGTATAATTGTTTTTCTTTGGGTCAGTCATTATATCATTTATTTAAAGGACTTATTTAGCCTTCAAAATTCAGTATACGACGAAAAAGTTATTTGAAATCGGTACCGGAAATAAAATTTGACATACATCCATTCATTTTTATTTCAATCTACGGATTCGCTTTGACTGGAAACAACTATTGCTTTTTAGTCTTTCGTGCCAACGTCCAAAGAGACTGAGCTCCAGGACCATGGATTAGTTGTAAAACATTCATTACACTGTAGCAGCGCTGGGCTATGCTGCTAGTGCATATCTATTTGCATAGTCCTGCCAGGTACACACGAATAAGAACTTGATCGAACAATCAACCTAATATACCATATAACAAAACATAACATTCGAATTCTGATTTACATAGTGCACAGCAGATTCAAACCAGTAATAAGTATAGCAAGGATTTGTTAAAGACACTGGAATAAGGAATGTAATATTTAAACTCAGAATGATGTCAGAAAGAATAATACAAATGCAGAATTAAGCTTATACATGTTTTGTAGATCGTTTATAAACGTTTTCTAAATACGTTACTGTTATGGAACCTACCCTTTTTGGACTATAATGAACTCTTCCTATTATGACTATATGCCTCTCAGCGTGAAGTTGATTTAGGTTGAGTCACCCCGGTCTAATACTTGGTAGGCAGACTGATGTGTAACACCCTTGTATTTGTTTACCGCTTAATATGTTTCACTAATTCCAGAGTTCGAGTTTTCTTCTGGACCTTTTCTGAGACCATAACAGAAAAAAAAACTGTTGAAACAATTTTAAATTTTGATATATTTTGAACAGATATGAGAATAATCTAGAAAATTTGCTAGCACACAGATAAAAATGAGTTTATTATATATTCCAATATAGAAAGTAGCTTAAGACAAGGATTTGTTTTCCCACCGGACTTAATTTATTCAAACTTCAGTGAGGTTGTTGCAAGAGAATTTTAAGTCTTAAATGGTTTCATTATTGGCGGCCATAATCTTAGCAACATATAATATGCAAATGACACAGTATTGAGGGCAGACACAGAAGGGCACAAAAGAACTCCTACAGAAAATAGTGAAAAAATTGTAAATAAAGCCGCAAAACAGAATGCTTATTGATTAGCAAAAGCGACAGATTAATATGCAAATTAAAATTTGGTGACGAAAACGTCAGACTAATGCAGCAATTTAGATATTTGGAATGTGTTTTTGTTATAATAAACCATCCTATCACCCCCGACAGTTGATTCGGCGAATAGATTAAAAAATATCGAGGGAAGAAAGTACGAGAGGATTCGACTTCCGCTCCCATTCCGTCTTCACTTACCATTTTATGAACTCTCTGTTAATTGTACTTTTCCGTACAATAAATTATTTGTTTACCCCTTACGCTTTGTGTAAACATTTCTATTTGGAATTTACCTTGTTATTTATATCGTTCCTGGGATATAACAGTTTTAAAACAAGCAAAGTGTGACACTGAAATTCAAAAGTGCATTGGAATAGCGAAACATGTCCCCGAAAACTAAATAAAAGATTAAGAAATAAAAAGAATTTTCCTTAGAAACAAAAAAAAGAGTATTGAATATCCGTCCTCTTATGTAGAAGTGAAGCTGGGCGATATCACCACATGAATAAGAAACTTGCAGCAACAGAAAATTTGTTCCACAGAAGAAAACATGTATATAAATACAATGGAAACAAAATGACACTGAAAATTAACATCAGAGGATGTGCGTTGTGGTGCAGTGGATATCGACTCGGAACAACAAATCGGGGAGCCGAGTTCGAATTCCAGTTGAATTCCTGACATTCACTTACGTACGAATACCTTTGGGAAAGGCATTAATCCGTCTCTTCCCTCCAGTTATGGATTAAATAGCACGACAGGTTGGGTTCTATAGCCTTGGCTGGGATCTAGTCTACGGCAGAAACAATGGAAACCTACTGCGGGAAATTCTTCTGCCCAGTCAGCCATGTCTCTCTCCAGACATGATCGCCGAAACGTTTATCACGTATGGCACTTAACTGACTGACTGAAGTACCATCAGGTTGATTCAGTTAAAATTTCTGGAGCACATCATGAGAAAAATGCTTGGAATAGTTGGTACTCACATGACCATTTGAAGACAAGAAGGGCAGAGAGAAACAACGTATCAATTATCTAGCGAGTAAATGATTGTGGGACAATAAATTGTGAAGAGCCATGATTGCTAACGTCCTAAATAGATATTTCACATAGAAGAAAGCGATAATCAATGGTAATGTCAAAATACATCAGCATCCAACAATTGGGAGTAACTTACGGTGGACGAACGAGAAGGCTCAGGATTAGAGGATTAACGAGGGGATAGAAAATCGTAGCTGCAAAAAAATAAAATGAAATAAAACAATGTCGTCCATATATATTCATCCATCATTATTACTAAAAGAAAAAAGGATTTATGAAGAAAAGAAAGGTCCAATAGAAAATAGTTCCCTTCGCTAGGAAAGTCGAAAATGGCTTCCGTTGTCCTCGTCATGATGACACGAAAATCAATCACGGAGCCCTAATCAGAAAATCTCCTGACGTATTCAAGAAATCCTTCGCAAGACTTCCCTCTTAGGGGAGCATTTACACATTTCAGCATTGCTTGCATAAGAGAACCTGAAACCCCAAACGAAGGTGTTATGAATATTTCCATATGCATTGATAATATATGTCGAAATGAACTCTATATATAACAGATATAAATATAAACCAAACACTTATAATAAATGGTTTTGTAACACTAATTGTTTGGTGAAAACATTAACTGGAATAATAAAATTCGACTATCATAAAGACTCAATATTTTAAGCTAATGTCTTTTCAGGGTGTAGTTGTTCATGACTATTCTCATATTGTTGTCTTTTTTTTATGCTTGGATAGTCATGACTTATTGAGAAATATAGTGGAGTCGTTTGTCTTAAAAATCTTTTTTTTTCTTTTCGTAGACTGGTTTCTACACTAATCTAGAAAGTTTAGAATACCGTGGAATGTATTCCATTTCTAGGGTAAAGGATACGAATTAATTCCTTCCCAGAAACGTTTACGGGCTCATCTCAACATACTATCCCGAAATTTGAACTCTCAGTTTGTTGTCTTCAGGAAAACGACACCCAGGATTTTTTCATTTATGTTAGTGCTTACATTTATTAACCAAAATTACGATTAATATTCGTAATATTTTAATCTGTTTTATTATGCAGTACATCTGAGGTAAAATATATGTTTTTCCTTCTTATATCGGCATTAATAAATATTTTCACTTTTTTAATCTTGACACAGAAAGTAATTCATAGACTTATCGAGGAAATGTATGACGCTACATTTACATCGGGGTCAAACCGGGGATGTTATTTCAGTTCAATTTAGCTCGACAACATAGAAAAAAACATGAATATTTTACTTAATCTATAAATGTCGTTACCTCGTGTGATCGATAATTCACGATACAGCTACTGGTGTTTGGTTTAACTTTTTTCTTTTTATTGAGATGCAAAAATACCTCTAATAAATATTGCATGTCAATAAAGATGATGGTAGCCAACTCAACAGGTAGCTATATTTGCCAGCGAGGAGTCAGCTTAGCAATATGAAGCATCTCACGCATGACTTGAATGAAGTAAGAAATACATGATTTAGCCAAGTGTACAGAAAGGAAGTTCTTCATTTTTTAGAGTTAAAGAGATTTACGTCAATTCTTACTGTCAGCAACTGTTGATAATATAATCCTCACTCACGCACATGGTATCAGTTTTATTCTTTTTTTAATGCATATATTTTCTTTTTAAATTTTATGTTGGCTAATGTTCACATAAGCTTATTCATTTTGATTAGCAGCTGCACTCAATAGCAGAGATTACTGATGTTGTCAGATCGCCGTTCTTGGGCAGAGTTAATGAGTTACAGCAAATGAAAGTTATAGTAATATTTTATGGTCCATATTATAAGTTACTTCAGTTACATATGCAATAATTCATTAAAACTCCTTTATTTTCAGTGTAGGGAAAAATAATATTTCTCCACCAATTTTAAATTAATAAATTATAAATTTGCTTATTATGTTATTGGGTTCAAGAAACGACCGATGATAGCATTAATAGACTATAATGAAAGAAAGAAAAACATTCCGTTTTTATTCTATGGTTTTCTGAAAAAGTTTAATCAGACATATTTTTCAAACAGATATTATAGATAGATATATCCAAACAAATAAGGAACGAAGAAAATATTTAAGTATTCAAATTATTAATTTAAAACACTGTTCAATCTAGAAACATAACAATGAACATTTATTATGAATTATATTTTAGAACATGTCCAAACTACAATCTACAAGAAGAGTGTGCATTTTTTCGACACTGAAAGAACAATGTCTCATCAGGTAGTAATCGTTATTTTTGAAAAGAAATGAAAATTCATTTCCTTTTATTAGCAAAATTGTTGTACGCTTTAAAGGGGAAGGTAGGATGAGAAACCAGAAGGAGAAATCAAAATGGGAAAAGGAAATAGAGGAAATAAAAAACAAAAAGAGGAAAACGAGAGAGAAAGAACTAAAGAGACATCAGGAAAGAACCAATAAAAGACGGCTTGAGGAGAAATAGGCCCCAAGTTTAGGTACAAAGTAAAAGTATAGGCATATGCAAAAACCGGTGACACGGCGTCTGCGCTTAACAAAGAGGAAAAAGTAGGAAATGTACAGAGGGGAAAGAAAAGAGTGGGTAAGTGTACAAGGGGAGTATGAACTGTTGTAAGTCAAATTCAAATTGAATTACATATCCAGATGTAGGCACAAGAGAAAATATATGTTAGGATTCCCAATAACAAAATACTACTTACCCTGAGCTTCGTGTCATGATCTTATAAAATTCTTAACCGTTAAGCCATCAGTCAAAACAAATCCCCTGACGGAAACGAAAAGGTCGAAACCATGGTAGCGTAACCGGCTGACGTTCCCTACCTATACATATATATATATATATATATATATATATATATAATAGTGATCATCGATGTAATCTGTGGCAGGAGGGTCAAAGCATATAATATATATATATATATATATATATATATATATATATATAAATTCAGATAAAGCTTAGAGGAGAGCTAGCCATTTTCAACATATCATTGTAATATATGCATTCTCAACAACTTATAAACAAAGAATGAGGAAAGACTCTAAGCCCAGAGGTTTGCTCTAGAAAAAGAAGGAGGTTGGGATATATTGCTTTTTAAAGGTTTAAGCTACCGGAATTTTAGTAGTAATGTTTTCTTTGATAGTGGATAGTATGAGGCTTGACCCTTGAATTAGCAGTGGTAGGTTGTGGGTAAGTAACTGCTTAGCCAATTTTTAGTAAAAAACCTTATTCTTGTTAATTACAAGAATATATATATATATATATATATATATATATATATATATATATGACCTTGAAGAAGTCATGCTGTTTTCCAACAGAAAGCTTTCCCAGAATTAAATGCCTGTAGTTTCAGATGATAACGCATCTATAAGTAAGAACTGTAAGTAAGCTTGAATTTCAGTCTATGTCATTTCGCAGAAGCATAAACAACCTTGTTTTTCATGAATCATGTCGAATTTTGTTCAAAAAATGTATTTGCGGGAAATTTTGCTATACTAATTTATTTAAAAGAAATCTGAATCTGAAGCAAACAGAGCTCTTGTTAAAACTTACATGTTTCATTGGAAAAGAAATGCAGAGAGTGGTTTAGACGCTTTCAAAATAATGATTTTGTTGTTGAAGATAAAGAACGCTCAGGCGCACCGAAAAGTTTGAAAACGAAGAATTGGAGGCATTCTTTTATTAAGACTCATGACGGGCGCCAGTTGAACTTGCAGAATTATTAGCAGTTTATCACAAAGCAGTTTCGAAACGTTTGAAAGCATTAGGAATGATTCAAAATCAAGTACATTGGGTGCCGTACAAGTTAAACCTTAGAGACGTCAATCGACGTCTTGTCACGTGTTAACAGCTGCTTCAACGGCAAAAAAGAAAAGTTTTTTGCATCGTATCGTGACTGTCTATTCATTACAATAATCATAAGCATAGAAAATCGTGAGTTGAGTTCGCCATCAACATTGCTGCTAAAGCCTAATATCCATGGTTCGAAAATTCTGCTCAGTGTTTGGTGGGATACGATGGGGGACTTCATTATTAGCTGCTCAAAACCACTGAAATCATCAAGGGAGATGGCTATCGAATACAATTGATACGTTTAAGCCAAGCATTGAGAAAAATTGCTGCTATTCAAGCAGAGAAGCGATAAAGTGATTTTTAAATATGTCAACGCTAGACGACATCTTGCAAAATTAGTGAAAGCCTATTTGAAAAAAACTTAAATGGCAATTTCAACCCCACCTGTCGTATTCACCAGATTTTGTCCGGTCCGATTATCATTAATTATGATTGATGGTACATGGCCTGGCTGAGAAGCACTTTCATTCTCATGAATATGTCAAAAATGGGTTAGCTTTTGGTTAGACTGGACAAACATGTTGTTTTTCCGGCGTACGCTAGTAGTAGAGTGATCTAATTCATTAGTGAATGTACATAGTATATATATATATATATATATATATATATATATATATAGCACTGTGCAAAAGTATTAGGACAAGAACTATTTTATCTTTTATGAAGCATATTGACAGAAAATAAACAATTTAATTAAAGTAATTTTATTTGATTTACTCAACAAATGCCTTATTAAGAAAAATACTTGCTACAAAAAATATTTAATATTTAGTGTAACAGCCTTTTTTCTGTGATCACAGCCTTCATTCTGTCAGGCATTGACATCACATGGTTCTTCAATGTATCTAATTGTATCTCCTGCCAAGCAGCTTGTATTTCTTCCGAAAGTTTGTCTTGCGATGTAACATTAGATTTATCAATTTTCTTATCCAAAATTTCCAAGAGTTGTTCAATAGAAGAGTTTCAAAATAACTTGTTTAAAAGAAAATAGGAAAAAACTTCTTCTTAATACATTTTTTACACCTAGTTTTAAATAATCGATATTTATTAACAATTTACTTGGCTTTTCACCCTGTATTTGAATTTCAGTGAGACTTTTAAGAAAGTCAACCCTATGCTAATAGTGGTGTACATAAGCGTCAGGATAGGAGTGATTTTAAACTTTTGTTTGATGCCTCATAATAGAAAAAATACTTCAATTACTTTTGAACAGTACTGTATATATATATATATATATATATATATATATATATATATATATATGTGTGTGTGTGTGTGTGTGTGTGTGTGTGTGTGTGTGTGTGTGTGCAAAAATATACTCAGTTATGATCTGAGATTAAGGACAAGACGGTTAAATAAAAAGAAGACAAGAGGAAAACTGTATCTAAATCGCTCACGCGTTTAGTCATGTGATGGAGTTTATCAAAGCAAAAAGACGAAATAAGCTTTATTCTAAATTACGTATATGTAAACAAACAGTGTTGGCAACTATAAAAAAACGGTCACAAATCATTCAAAAAGGTTAACAGAATATTTAAGTTTTAGAACTCCTTCATGTGTAATGCAATATCACGAGATGTTAAAATGAAGGGAATTCAAATATTTTTTCTTGAACTTTTTATAATGTATGTTAGTCTGTTTCAGAATCATTTCCATAAGAAAAGATGAAATTGGGAAAAAAAACCGGGGCGCAAATTGATATTTTGGTGGTACTGGATGGTGCTGCTCTCAAGAACTTCCATATATATATATATATATATATTCTTCATAACGCTCAAATAAACTCGATAAGTTTGTATGTTTCTGTCGTAAGTGACACTTTCGTCAAAAATAGGGAAATTCATACAAGTTTACATATTGTGCAACAGTTAGTTTCTCGCAACATATGAATATTTGCTGACGATTTTCGCTGTTGTCTTTATTCTGGTTGACGCTCAATAGGACTAATTTCTGAATTCCTGATACAACTCCTGTGAAAATATCTCAATCAGAGTAATTACGAGGAGCCTTTACAGCTGAGAGCTTATTCTTTAGCTTGTCATTATACCAGATTCGTTCAGCATTTTTTTTATGTTTTTATCCATTGTCAAGCCGGCTATACATGACAATCCTTGCAACATGAGCAGCCACTGAAGTTGTGACTGCATAAGTCTCAGTTCTACCAATGTTGTATTTTCCGAGATCGGCATGGGACAACCTATTGTCAAATATATAGCGACAGATTGCGCGAAGAAAACATTTGTGGAAAACGTCCTTCGATCCGTACAACATCGGCCTACTCTATAAACTTTATCTTTTATTGGTTTGATGTTCTTTGATTATTTAATTCTTTCTTTAAATGATGTTTCTGTTGCTCATATGGAAATTATTTGGTACTAAATTGTTAAGGTAGTTTTTTATAGTGAGCTGTTGGATAGACAGTTAGTTTTAAGCAGACAGTTGTCCTTCTTTTAGACGTTAGAATTGTCCGTATTTTCTTGTTGGTTTATGCTGTAATTAGTGATTTTAGTATTTTCTTGTGTTTGGTTATTTTTTCCATATTTTTCATGCAGCTGAGTTTGACAGTGTTTTTGTTGATAATTTTTGATAGTTTGTTTTGTTTAGTGAAATAAGTTTCTAATATGTTGAAAAATATCTTTCCTATTTTTGTTTTTATATAATGGTTGTATGTCGGATTAAACCAGATTATGTTTCTTTTTCTATTGTTTTTGTTTGGTTTCTCTTCGTTTTTGTACTCATGTTTATTATGTAAAAGCATTTTTTTTTTGCTGAGTTATATGTTTCATTATTTTCATTGAATATTTTTATTACTTTTGTTGGTAGTCTGTTATTTATAGATATAGATATATTTCTGAATATATTTGCAGGGTGACTGGAATTTTTGTTGATATATATGGGGTTGCTGTTTTCTTTTCAATATGGTTTGTATGTGCTGTTGCTTAATTTGAATGTTATATGTCAGAAATTTACAATTTTAGATTTGTTTTTTTATGTTTACTGTAACTCCTAAAGTGTTGAAAAGTTTTTAGATTTTGCCTTGTTATATTTTCTGCTGCATTACTGTTACAGTTTTTTAGAATTAAAAGTCCATCGTCTCTGTATAAGCCTATATCATTTTTTGATGGTTTTATTAATTTGCTGATGATGTAATTGCTTGTAATTTCGGATATTTCTGTGCCAAAAGTGATGTTGCGTTTGTTTTGATATATTTTGTTATTAAAGTATCGTATGCCATTTCTGTAATGTTTGACAATATTTAGGTCCTTTGTCTGAGATGATTATATTATGTTTTGGTAAGTTTAGTGCATTGTTTATATGTATAAATCTTTTATGTTTATCTGTATGAATGAGCATTTCTCTTTGTTGGTTATATTGTTGTACCAATTGATTGTTTGTTTTCTATTTTTCCATTGGCTTATATTTAACTTACGCCTTGATTTTGAGCATATTTCTTCCACTATTTGTTTGCTTATCTTTCCGATATTTTGTAAGGTTTATTAGTCTCTGCATGTTGATTTAATTGGGTAGTTATTTTTTGGTCTTTTACTTTATATATATATATATATTGAATAATATAGACAAGTTTTGTCTATTAATTTTGTGTAGGATCCGTTCATACCGTCTGATATATTTGATGGTGGTATCGTTGAAAGACAACAAAAAATCACAGTAATTGTTGATTTTTTTATCGGGTCTAAGCTTTCGGCTCAAAGAGTAAATATTAACACACAGTAAACATAGAACATTTAAGTTATTAACATTAAGCAGAATTAAATTGAAAATATAAGTCCATCCCTACCGTGGCGGATGGCCAAAGTTGTTGTCTGTTTATTATTTTCTTGTTTAAGTATGTACGTGTTATCAACAAGCGTTTTTCTCAGAAGTGTGCGTTAATAAACGTGTTGTTTTAAATGACGGAATATATTTGAATTTTCATTTAAGTGCAACGTCAGACGCCGTGAGAGCGAATTTGTAGTGTGGCCAATGTAGATATTATTGAGATTGTTAGAGATACATTCTCTAAATGGACATATGAATTTATATACTACATTGTTTTTTGCAAATCACTAACGGTGGGGGATTTAGTTAGTGATTTGCATAATAAACAGAAACTAAAAATCCTCGAAGCAATCTACATTAAACAATTTAAACCTGGTTTGAATACAATCAATTTTGATATTTCCAATAACGTACTCAAATGCCTGTAATCAGACCAAGGACCACCACGCCACTATTTTGTCACTGTCTTCAGCCATCCGCCACGGTAGGGATGGACTTATAGTTTCAATTTAATTCTCCTTATTGTTAATACCTTAAATGTTCTATGTTTACTGTGTGTTAATATTTACTCTTTGATAATGGCTTATGTGAGCCGAAAGCTTAGACCCGATAAAAAAACATCAACAATTACTGTGATTTTTTGTTGTCTTTCAATGATACCACCATCAAGTATATCAGACGGTATGAACGGATCCTACACATTAATAGAATTAATAGACAAAACTTGTCTATATTATTCAATGAAACCTGCATTAGTGAAAAAATGCTGCCAAAATACACACAATATATATATATATATATATATATATATATATATATATATATATTAGCAAAATATTAAAAGCAGGCAATTTGTATATTGTAAAAATTATAGAGCACATTTTATTCTTTAAAGGAACTGCGTTCGTCTAACAATTCGTATGAGAGGTTAGCTGAAAAAATAGCAATCATACAATAAATATTAATTAACAGTGAAACTGTAAAAGTGCACGGGAGTGCATTAATAAGGAGCTACAACAAAAATAAATTTCTTCATAACAAAAACTTGTTTTTATTTTTTGTTTTTTACTTTTTTGTCGTTGCTCCTTTTTAATCCCCACCACGTAATTCAGTTTCGTTTGTTATATTTTTTTCTGTGCTAGTTTGTTTTTGCCAACAACTGTTTCTGAAGAATCTTTGGGCAAAAAAAGTTTCCTTCATTCAAAAAATATAGACGTTATGTTGTATGAAATTGATTTTCACATATTTTCATGGCAGAGAGCACAGTGCTATTATTGAATTCAATCACACAGTATGTTTCTTGTATAAATTAAATTCTGTTCAAGGTAAGATACGATTTCTGCAATCATGCCTTTATTATATTGTAGTATTGTCTTTTATTAGACATCGCTTGCTCACTATTGAGATTGGGGCCCGTCTTTGAACGAAACTTTATTAAAGATGAGTTCGAGAAGCTTTCAAATTGACATGATTTTTGCTTATAGTTGTATCTGTGTTCTCTTGTTAGAGTCACAGACTCTATATTGTTCTTTGATTGTTTTAAAAATCGCGGGAGTTATCATCTGTTTTTATATATTTCACGATTAGTTCGGTTTGAAAAGTATGAAGTACATGAATATGGTGCAGTGGATATCGACCCAGATGTAACGCATCGGAGATCTTCAGGGCGTTCTAGTTGCTTGATTATAGCAAGATCGTCACATTTCTGAAGTGATTCGATCTGCCCTTCGTTGTGTGTTGAGGTTGTGAACCACTGACCTTAGTTACGTCTAGATATTCTAAGCATTTTAACACTTTACTGAATAGGTAGGTTTTGCATTTTGTTTTATTTTGTATTTTCCATGTCGTTTGCTGCTCGTAAAAAAATTGTCGTTTGTTTAATTAATGAAATACTCAGTATATATATATATATATATATATATATATATATATATATATATATATATATATATTGATTATTTCATTAATTAGGTTTTGGTCTTTTGTTTTGGTTCATAATATTTGATGAAAAGAAAAGAAACTACAAAGATGCACTAAGAAAATCTGGCATCCGAAATTTTTAAAATACGATTCACAATCAAACAAACAAATAAAAATGATGATAGAAAAAGAAACATTATCTGGTTAAATCCTCCATTGAACTTAGAAGTCAAAACCAAAATAGCGCAAAAAAACTTTTAAACTAATCGATAAAAGCTTTCCAAAATGCTCAGAACTAAACAACATTTTCAATAGAAATACAATCAAACTGAGTTATAGGTGTACTAGTAAGTTAGAAATTTCGTAAAGTAACAAAACACCAGGAAAATTTTTAATAGCAAAGGTACAAAACAAGATCGTTAACAAAGAATGTAAGTGCATAGAGAAAAATAAATTCGCACTTCAAGGAATTTATATTACAAATCAAGTTATTCACAAAGCAAAAGTACATGACTTAAATGGTCAAAACAAAACAAAAATTGGGATCAATCAAAGATACTTTTAAGATCTGATGATTCAATCACATGTCTACGTTTAAAATAGAAATCTAAAAAAGTTGACAATATTGGCTAACCATGTGTAGAAATTGAAATTAAAATATGGAAAACACAGACATAACGTAAAGTATAGTGAAAACAGCCAATCCTTACAACAGTGGAAAAATATACGTACTGTGCCAGGAAGAAGAGTTAGCAATTATGTTATTCCCAAACAAAAATGAACTATTGAATGAAAGAACAGAAATTATGACTAAGTGTAACCATACCATAAAATACCTATAAGGTTCAAACAACCATGGATAAAAATGTAATAATTTATTTCTAATTTTAAAAATTGCAAATTAAAAATCCCCATTACGGGAGTGTTCAAAAAATTACGTTACTTAACCTTTAATTAAAGAAATAAAATAAAAAAAACGGTAAAATCAACAACTACAAATCACCTGAAGACATCACATGGTAGAAGCCTATGTCGTGTAATAACTCGTTTGGAAATGAAGAATATATATATATATATCCAGATGTGCCGTGTTCCTTCATGACGTTGGCGATCATTGACTTTAACTTAGCTTTGACTTTCGTCGCCCTCAGAATTTGTCCGCTAGGTACTCTCCCACACCTCGCACTGCCATTCGTTTGTTCGGGCCTATTACATAGACTTTGTGCTGCATTCTAGCCTCTGACTTTCCCTCTATCTGTACTTAGAGTATTAAATTTTCCAGGGCCTCCCTCCTCATTACATATCCCAGAAACCTTATCTGTCTCTTCCTTAAATTATGTATGAGTTCTCTCCTTGTTTCCATTCTCTTCAAAACCCCGTCGATAGTAACGTGCTCAATCAATAATATCCTCAGCATCCTTCCCTAAAAGCATAATTCTGCTGCCTCCAGCCTCTCCTTTATCCGTGACAAGATCGTCCAACATTCACTACTATAAGGAAGAACAGATATCACATATCATTCCAGTACTCTCTTTGTTTCCAATGAAATTTTCCTGTCATTCAGTACTCTGGTTAGCTTTTGAAATGCCTCCTTTGCCATGCCAATGTATATGTAAATCTCAACATCGAATGTTCCATCTTTTCTCAGCATGAATCCCAGGTATTTAAATTACTTCAATTGTTTTATTATAGTTTCTCTGACCTGCGCGCTCTGTTTATCGGGATGATGAGTTTTGTTATGCGTTTCATCAAGCAAATTGTTCGGTGGACTTCATATTCCTTTGCATCTGGCTTTTCATATAGTGGTATGATAATTGATCTGCTTAGGTGCTCTGTTATATTGCCGCCGTTGTAGATTTCGTACATTATTTCTGTGAGCTTTTCTATGCCAAAGTCTTCTAAGGTCGTCAACATCTCTAGTACAATCCAGTCGGCTCCTGCTGTTTATTTCTGCTCAATTTGGCCATTGCCGATTCCTCTTCGGTTTTTAATATTTCTGGTCCATCCGTATTTTTGAGTATTGTTCGTTTCACTCTCTTGTGGAAAAGATCAGCAATATACTAATACCATCTCTAAAGTATTTTTTTCTTTTTTCTATTACGAGTGTAACGTCATTTGCTTTTATAAATCCTGTTGCTGAGTAGGTCTTTTGTCCTATTAGTTCCTTTATTTTTTATGCTTTACACTATCATTTGTCCCCTCCAGGATTTACTTTTTTTTAAAAATGTGCTCAGTACAACAAGTATATTGTTTTATACATTCAAATGCGTATCATTTTCACAACGATAAGTCAACATTGCTGATGGCAGGATAAATTCTCAAAAAAAAATTACCGTGTCGCAATGGAAATTAAATTTATGTAAAAAACAAATTTAAATTTAAGTATAATCATATATATATATATATATATATATATATATATATATATATATATATATATATATGATAGACATGACACTTTGATTTTAATTGTTCTGATAAACCTTCCACTATGGTACCTAGACTATAAATGTAGACGCACCACGCGTTTCACGATGAGGTCCTATCATTTTACAATGAAATTCGTTAGATGTAATTGTTTATTTTATGTCTACATATTCCTTTCTACCATTCTCTTTTGTTGATATTATATACGTTGTTTATATATATATATATATATATATATATATATATATATATATATATATATATTGTTGTGAGATCTCCCCTTTTTGTATATAATAATGGACGCAACTGAGAGTACATATAATCCTGCCATAGAGAGAACGGGAGTAGAAGACCTCGATCTAGGATCTCAGTTGTAGATGCAGTTCACAGCAGAGATTAATTGTAGAGATCCGTTACAGTTATCGAAGAGTTCCAACAGATCCCGAAGTGTTACCCGGACATCCGTTTTCCAACGATTTCACTTCATCACTTGTATATATTTATTTCTACTACTAGTATTCCTGAATTGACTAAACCGCGTTCTAGTTTGTATATTACGTTAAATTCTACCTACTCTTTCTATCTCCATACCTGTTTTTGTTATTCATTATTTTGCCGGTTGCTCATCCAGAATCCACAACAGATTGGCGACGAGGACTAGAACTCACGTATGCCCTAAGTTGCATAAGAAATTGACGACAAGGATTCGCACACAAGTCGCTATAACTAAGTGGCCACGAAGACTCGAACTTACGTGCAAGTATACCCCGAATCGCTCCAAGGATTTAGAACACGAGTCGCCACAATAACTTGGCGATGGAAGATACAAACTTACGTATACCACGCAACAACAGAACTCATACAGAACAACGTAAAAACTATAGTGCCACACAGATCAACACCAAACAATTTTGCGACACTATCATAGATAATCTGATGGCATTACAACTTTTGAACAAAAAGAGATAGAATCAAAGAACGGTAAAAAGAGAATTGAAAGTCAATATTTTTTTCTCCTTCAACAGAAAACTTTTCCACAAAATTTTCTACGAGATTAATTGCCAGAAAACAACAGTAAAAAACAAACCCCCTCACGGAATCAAAGCAGCAAACCATGGATAACTTTCAGAAAGAAATTGCTAGAAATCATAAAAAGAAGTGAAGAAAGACAATATAAATTAGAAGAAAGACAAATGAAAATGGAAAAGGCAAAGGAAGAAAGACAATTAAAACTACAAGACCAATTACTAAAATTAACAAGCACTACACTAGAAAGGAACAAAAAAAAGAGAAGTTCTCGCAAGATGTTGCGTGGAATGTGATGGAAACCTTTAAGTACTCGATTGATGAAGACAAAAATCTTGGAGAATATTACAGGCGATATGAAGATATTTTTAATATTGTTTGTCAGAACTGAACCGAAAAGAAAAAGTTAAATGCCTAAGTTTTAAAAAAAAGACACCAAAGATATTGAAGAATCAGGAGTCGCGCATATTCGTAAGTATTAAAAAAATACGTTTTTCAACTTCACCAAAAGTATGTGGTGACACCGAGCAAAGCGAGGGACCAGATGTTTGCACTCTCACGACCAGAAATCAAATGACCTAACTCGTCGATGTGCAGCCGGATCGACGCAGATGTTCCGGTAGAAAGCTAAAAATCAATTAAATATCAAATTCCAGTTCGCGAGCCTACGTGAATTTTATTTATCGGCCAATGGGTATCCCAGAATCAAATGCGGATGTGAATTCCCAAATGATCTACTGCGGTCCAAAAGACGAAATAAAAAGCCGATACAGAAAGCATCGCTAGACAGACAGACAAACCGACACAGACAGACTCGAGACAGACGAGTGTAATTAGTATCTCTCTTGACCGACCTAAAGCGAATTACTATGCTAGTCTCCCTTCTCTATCAACTTATTCTTCGCTGTCTCAAAATTATTTACCGACTAAAGGTGTGGATCCATCATACATTCCTAATTTACAATCTCCCCTTTTTGCATATGTTAATGACCTCAACTGAGTGTACATATAATTCTGCCATAGAGAAAACAAAAGTAGACGACCTCAACCTGGAATCTCAGTTGTAGTTGCAGTTCACAGTGAAGAGTAATCGTAAATAACCGTTACAGATATCGAAGAGTTTCGACAGATACAAAAGTTTTACCCGGATATACGTTTCCCAGCGATTTCACTTCAAGACTTGTATATATTTATTTCTACTAATAGTATTCCTGAACTGAATAACTCGCGTTCCAATTTGTATATTACGTTCAATATAACGTATTTTTTCTATCTCCATACCTGTTTTTGTTGTTCATTATTTTGCCGGTTCCTCATCCGGAATTCACAACATATATATATATAGTGTAACTTTTTAACTTATCACCCGATGAGAAGCGCATGTAGCAGCTTCGAAAAGCGAAAGTTTATCTGTAGTGATATTATGAATTTTTAAACCATTGTAACAGCCATTACTATATATATATATATATATATATATATATATATATATACGAAAAATCTATATATATCTATATATATATATATATATATATATATATATACGAAAAATCTATAAGGGAGCCACAACCTACCGCGGTTTCACCCTACTGAGCGTCAGGGAAAGAGGCTCTTTCCCCGACGATCCGTAGGGTGAAACCGCGGTAGGTTGTGGCTCCCTTATAGATCTTTCTTGTTCTTGCTCTACTTCCGTACTTTCGTACTGTTGCATCGAGCACTTTTTCTGCTGTTTAGGTTCCGTCTTGGTTTTTTTTCTTTCCTGTAGCTGATTGACTGTTTGTTCTTGTTTCGATGGTTTCTTTTTTTTTTTTTCACTCCCAATATCCCACGACATATTTCTCGTCGGACTTTGACGGATTTAGGTTCCGTTTGTTGGCATTTTTTCGAATATTTATGTCTATTTTGATTTGTGTAAACTTACGGATTCTAGTTTATTTGTATTATATATATATATATATATATATATATATATATATATATATATATATATATATATATATATATAGCGAGAGAGAAAGAGCAAGGAAGATTTTAGTTAAATAACAAAGCAGTTTGTTAAAGATATTCTCATTTTTTCAATGATTATTGCATTTTTCTTTATTCTAGACAAAAAATGAATCTGAATTGCTGAACGTATTAAATTAAATCGAGAACCCAACAAGTCTTTTACAATGACAAATATTCGATTCGCATACATTGCAAAAAAAGTATGTCTGCCATTAAAAGCAACCGACTGTCAATAAAATCCCATTCACTTTGGAAACAAACATATTAAATATATATTACAACTAATACTATATCAAGAAAAAGAACGATACGACACCACAAACTAAACCGTTAAGAGGAAATACTTGAAAAGCCTGATGTAAAACGTAATGAAACGATACTATAAAATACAAAAAAAAAACTGAGTGGGAATCCAGAGATGTATAAAACGCGACAACCAAAAGAGGCAAAAAATACGCAATGCGTACTCATAAACACTACACGAGAATATATTTATTTCCTAATGATTAATGAGAGCAGAATAAACGTTACAAGGTGGTCAATATTGTTATATTTTTTCCAAAAACAAAACACAGGTCAAAACCTTGGAAAGAAAAGATAAGATAATATTAATCAAAGAACATTCGATTGTCTTCAACGAATCATGCGAAATGAAATATTGCCATTCAGATAAACACCCTCTATATTCTTTGAATCAGTAATACTTATTTAAATGCTAATAATCACTCGAATTTAACGTATATTAAGGTCAGCAGAATGTTTGTTATAAGAGATCAATATATAAATAAATCAAGATTAAAAAACTAATTTTGTAAATTTTGAAAGAACTTATATCTTGACTAACTCCATGTTTCGCATAATACCGCACATGAAGATCAAAAGTCCCGAGTAATCAAGTGTTCATATCTGGATTTTTTATCAAATCATCAGACTGTGATTACGCGAAACTCTAGAGTCGGTGAATATGTAAGTCTTAAACTTTTACTAATAAATTGATGTAGACCTCTGCGTTGAGCCTGGGGCCTTCACCAACAAATTCGGCAGTTGTTTTCTGAGCAGAAAAAGAAGAGTGAGTTTTCCTATTTGTCATACATTCATAATCATCATTAGATACATTCAACTGCTTCCGAATCCTCTGTAGTTTTTGCAATCTGTCCTCAGATTGTAACCCAAACATTATGTAATATACATATTAAAGCTTCCGGAGAAACTGTACAGGATGCTGTTTCCAAATTTCGGGCGGAGTGAATTGTGTCAGGGTAATCATTCTCTTACAGACCATGCATAACTGAATCTACTATTTTGTGTAGTCAACAAAACCAACGACGAGCAATAATATATATATATATATATATATATATATATATATATATATATGTGTGTGTGTGTGTGTGTGTGTGTGTGTGTAATCTAATATCGTATGGTAAATTCATTTCATATACATTATGTCGCATGGAAGAAAGAAATGATGATCCAGTTCAAAAACTTTATCATTTTCAGAAAGCTCTACGGTACTCGTTGTTGCGATGGGCGTAGATATCAGATCAATTATTTTGTAGTTACCCGAAACAAGTTTTTGGGTGTGCCTCTTTTCCGCGTGATGAAACTACTGGGTAAAAGCCGAATTTAGCCGTAGATATTCGAATTAAAACGCTGTAATTAAAAGCTAATTAGATTTACCGATTTTCTTTAATTAAATTCTTTACCGGTAACATAATCATCATCATCATCATCATCATCATCATCATCATTAATATTATTTTTATCATTTCCCCGAAGAATTATTGCCAATTTCCATCAATTATTCCCAAGGACTAATTGGCCCTTAAGTAATTAGAATTAAGTAATATTTCACTTCTTAGATGTTAAATTACTCAGCTATCTACATATCTATATCTTATATATCTATATCTATCTATCTATCTATATATATATATATATATCTGCCGATACATACAAGTACACACACATACACACAAACGCAAACACACACAGACATCTATATATATATATATATATATATATATATATATATATATATATATATATGTCGCATGAACAGCTACATACATATATATGTGTGGCAGTATCTACAGAAACATTCATAACTAGGTTTCAATGCCACAAAAATGTGTAAATTAAAATGAGATACATTCATTAAACGACTTACACTCTCGTTTTTATTCATGTGTATGGGCGAGTAGATACTATTGTGCAATAAAGGATATTTATGAGTATATAATGTGAGGAGTATCATCTGAAATATTATATATATATATATATATATATATATATATATATATAGAGAGAGAGAGAGAGAGAGAGAGCGTGATGGATTACAGAAGAAAACCGAAATAAGATGTTTAGCATATTAGTGTCAGTTGGGCACCGTCTCTGAGAAAAAGAGTACCATGAAGCGATTCGCTCAGGAGGAAATTCAGAGATGTCATTCCATACTGCTTGGCATTCGCACCAGAATCTCCCAAACTAACACTTCTGAGTGTTTTAGTATCAATATGAAGATAGTGCACAGGTTTCGGAAAGTGTTGGATGTTTAACGGAGATTACGAAGTTACAGCAGCTCGGAAAACTCACCCTGATCATTCAGATGAGAAAGAAACTTCTGAATTATATATAGAAGGACTCTGCGCCATGCAACCCAAGCAAGAGAACGGATTCACGACTGTCAGACAATGTTTTAGTCTACACTACCCCTTACCAATACTTACCTCACTCCCCAGACTGCAAACGCTTGATTGCTGCGAGTGGGTCGCAATTGATCAAAAGTCCAGCAAAACTATTTGTAACACCAAAGATGAAATGAAGACAAGAATTATGGAAGCATTCACCTGCTTAAAAAAAAAATAACTTAGAAAAAATGCAGAAGTTTCTTGTGTCGTTTTGAGGCTGTTGTTGGCGACAATGATAAGTTTAATGAAAAATTTACTTTTTATTCTCAAGATATCGATGTGTAATTTTGGTAAATATATTTGTTAAAATGTGATGTCAGTTTTATCTTCCTTTTTTGCATAATTTATACATTCGTGCGCGCACACAAACAGATATGCATGTATATATATATATATATATATATATATATATATATTTGTGTGTGTGTATGTATGTATGTATACATACATACATATATATATATATATATATATATATATATGCGTGTGTCTATGTGTGTGTGTGTGTGTCTGTGTCTGTGTCTGTGTGTGTGTGTGTGTGTGTGTGTGTATTTTATGACATATATCGTTTATCGGATGTTTCGCTTTTCTTGTATTGTAGGGCGCATTGATATGCCTGGTTTGTTTGCTTACATATATACATATACACAACACGTACATACCCACAATATATATATGAAGTTACAAACACATACACACATATATATATATATATTAGTGCCACTGGGGTCTGTGGACGTTAAATCAATCGACTCCAATTCCCCTTTATTTTCTCCACCAACATATATTCGTTAACTTCCTGCTAATGTTTTTGCGTTGATCGGCAAAATAACGTATGACGCCGAGCTTATGTTCAGGTCTGAGAACTGCAAGATACAGTCAATTTTGTACAGCCATGCCCACATTATGTTGTTGCTATCTCGTGTGATATCAATTGTATCTTTTAATCTTTTACTGTTTGATATCGATTAATTTTATGTTAATGTTTGACTTTTTTTCCAGTTGTGACTGTTATGGATTATGTGGGCTTATATAATTGATTTTCTTATGGTTGTCAGGAGTATTAATATTTGTAGAATTTTGTATTCTTGTATTTTTTGTCTGTGGATTGTTTAGGATTCGCATTCGCCGTTGAGCATGATATAATTTGGGTTTTAGAGAAATCTGAAGGTGTTTCGACGTACTTCTTTTCTTCAAGCATGAATCAGGTTCTACAAATTTTAAGACTCTTAAATAAAGGCCTGTGTTAACCGTAGCTTTTGTATTATTGTTGTGGTCGGTGTAAAAGTAGATGAAGTCATTATCTTTTGTTGGTTTCCGAAAACCTTTTAGGATAATGGCATAATTTCGGATAATATCAGAATATGTTAAAGTCATTCTTTTTATTTTGTTAGTGAATTTGTTTGCTGTATCTGTTTCTTTTATTTTCTCAATAAGTTTTGATTGCATTGTGTCACGTTGGTGTATTAGTAGAGCATTGTAAATATATCGGAAGTCTGGTGTGTTTTCGAGGAAAAGTACTCTGAAATGACTAGTTTCTAGCAAGATATATGCTTGTACTCAGCTGAGTGGTGGGTTCATAAGTAGTTAATATTTCTCCCGTTCTCTCATTCATATCAGCTGGAAATTAATAGGCTCAGCTTGTACCCCTAAAAATTTTCGTGATAGGTGTCGTCTATGTTTATGGGAGAAGATTCTGATTTTGAAGTATCCTCATCAGGACTTACTTTTGAATCTTAGGAAGGAATTTATTAATAAGGGCGGATTTTAAAATTTAATTTTTAATTTTTAATTTTAATTTTAAATTTTTCTAAAAATTCTTTAATTTTTTTAAATTTTAATTTTTTTAAATTTTAATTTTTAATTTTTTAATTTTTAATTTTTCTTTTTATAATTTTTATGTATATGTGTATGTTTGTGTGTGGATGTGCATATTTGTCTATATGTGTGTATATATGTATATATGTCTGTGTGCATATATGTATTTTTTGAAAAAAATATTACCTATTTAAATGCTCTTTTGCATAATATTCATTAATTTTTTATATTCTTTTATATATATGTGTGTGAGTGCATATGTAATATGTATATATATGTGTGTGTGTGTGTGTGTATGTATATGTGTGCATGTGTGTGTACACATATTGTGTGTATGTGAATTTTTTGTATATAGGTGTGTACACATATATATGAGTGTATGCGCATCTATGTGTATATAAGTATGTATGAAATTGAATGTATGTGTGTGTATGTGTATGTATATGTGTATTCTTAATCGTAGAATTGTGTGTGTGTATATGTATGTATGTATGTGTGTACTTCTATATGTATGTATAATTGTAAAAGAAATTTTTTTTTACCTAGTGATGTCTTTATTTAGTTTAATTCAAATGACCTAATTTTTTTGAAATAATTTTATTTTAAATCCTATATCTTTTTATTCCCTTTAAAAATAATTATGCCTTTTTAAGTAAAGGCCTTTTTATAATACTTCAACGTTTTTGGGAAGTTAAATTTTTGAATATGTCCAGCATCTGTAATATTATAAAATTTTTTTTTCTTTCTTTTCTTTTCTTTTTCCCTCCCTTCCTTCCTTTATCTCTCTTATCTCTCACCTTTTTTCCGTGTTGCTTAACCTTACGTCGATTTAACACGGCTGTCTGTCAATTTTTAGTTACAATTCTCTTTCCTTCTTTTGTGAACCCAGACGATGTCAATTTTTCTTTTCTTGTTTATTTGATATTATTTTATTTTATCTTTTTCTTTTTCTTTTCCTTTATTTTTCCTTTTTATTTTCTTTTTTATTTTCTTTTTTAATTTCTTTGCAAATCTATTTAAAAAGGAAAAGTAGACTAATTTTTCTCCAGTTTCTGAAAGAATTTTTCTGTTGCTGAGGTGATGTGTTATCCCCCGTGGGGATCTTCATATCGAAATGGCCATTCGACATCATTGAATTAATCATTTTTTAATATATATATATATATATATATATATATATATATATATATATATATAATATACATATATATATATATTTATATATATATATATATTCAGATAAAATTTAGAGAGCAAGTAGCCATTTTCAAAATATCAGTTTACAACATACATTGTCAATCCCGTTAAAAAAAAAGAATGAGGAAAAATTCTAATGTCATAAGCTTGGTCTAGTAAAGGATTGAGTGTGGGAATATTGGGTGTTATAGGGTTAAGCTAGCGGAATCTTAGTAGTAATGTCTTTTATGGTATATGGGAGGTATGTGGCTTGACCATTCAGTTAGTATGGGTAGGTAGGAAGGAAAGGTAACTACTTAACCAATTTTTTTTAATTCTCTATTGTGATTAAATGGAAGAATAAGATAATTATTGCAATTTAAACTCATTTTTGTAAATACACAGAATAATGATTTCTCTACGTTTATTCAGAAGTACATTCTGATATTTAAATTTCAATATATATATATATATATATATATATATATATATATATGCCCTTGATTAACGATTGAACACTCTGAAGAAATGGTAAACTTAAAAACAGTACCTACTCACCGCTATTTACGCATTGTTCATTAAATTAATGAATGTGAACAATTTCTGCTACTGGCATGCGTTTCATTGTGTATATAACACGCTAAAATCTGCCTTCCTTAAACGAGCGCTCATTAGAGGTAGAATCACGGCCTGATGTTAAATCGGTCGGGTTTCCTTAATCGCTGGAAGTAATCGGATGTCTAGCAATGGGCTGTTATACAGCGAAACAGGACAGTTTGCGATGGTTGTATATCTATATATATATATATATATATATATATATATATATATATAGTTATCGCAAACAATCTTCTTTCGCTGTATAACAGCTCATCTGTACGGTGATTGGTATATATATATATATATATATATATATATATATATATATATATATATTGATACCGTTATAGCTTTTTCACTATCCTTTTTCTACCGGTCAAAAATATTAGGTTTAGTAATATATAGTGGAATATTTGACATGCAAAACCCGATTTATTAGAGATTAAGTATTGCCTGAACTATAACACTGAAACTCATAGTGCAAATATATAGCAGTCAAAAAATAAGTAGTCATCAATGAAAGAATTTTATTTAATTTCATATATTAATAACCTATTTAAATGAAACTGGATGTCGCCTTTGTATGTTTTAAGTATATTCGAATATAAATAAAGAAATGTTAAAGATAATGACATAACCTATGTTAATTATAGACATAACTGCAAATCTGCAGATATTTGCTTATAGTATGGTCAAACGTGCAAAATAACTTCTGATTTTTAAAACATCATAAGAACGGCTACCAAACAAAAGCTAATAAACAGATGATAAATGTCAAAATTGTGCTATATTACAAGTAAAATTGGAAAGGTCAGAGTTCAACCTATGTCACTTACGTGTGTCGTGAATATTCTGATTATAATGAATCGTTGCCTTAATAAATGTAATTTATAATACCGACGTTCGTGTAAAATAATATTCCAATTTAATCATTTAGATAAAACATTATTTCAGATTAAGTTTGCGGATAAAACAATATTCTAGATTAAAGTTTGTACTGTAAATGAAGATTAATAGGCAAAATTTGTGGACAGTATTAAACATCTCTAATATTGTGTTATATAGGCTTGATTTGACTTTGTTTAGACTGATGGTCAACCGTGGTCGGGAGATCTAAGACGCACAAGATCAACTAGTGGCTTTCCCTATGTGGGTAGAGATCGCAGATTAGACGCAAGCAAAAGAACGGTATATAAATATTCATATTAAATATTTTACCCTAAGTGATTTTCCAGCATTATGGGGATAGTTTGTACAAAAAAGAATGAAACATTTTATGAAACATTTTATTTCAAATAAAATATGTCCAACGTGATGCAATATTTGTGCTATATACAAGCTATATGAAAAGTCAGGCTTTTCATAAAAAATCAGGGGTTTCTCTGTATAGGGATTCATCTTATGCACCAGTAATGTAGTTGTTATTGCTTTTGAAGGTAATATCTTATACCTTGTCTAGGAGTGTCGGCAGTGTCGGTTTTCAACACAATATTATCTGAAAATCTTGTTAATAATGTACTCACCAAAAATAATATATATGGAATTATTATTCTGAACATTGTTTTTTATTGATACTCGTGTTTAAGTAGATATTCTGTTTATAATCAAACAGTATTATATATTTATTTCTACCGGCATGATTATTTACGATGTTTTTTTTTTTTACGGTTAAACTGTGATGATAAAAATTACTGTACATTTTTTAGTTGAAGTCTGATATGTTTAAAGGTGTTAGCTTTATTAACATTCTTAATTATTGTTTCACGGTGGTTGCGTAATTCTTTTGCAGCAAGCAATAGAAGAATGTATTTTTATCATGTCTGTCTTCTATAGTTAATGTAAAATAAAATGCACAGCAATTTTTAGCAACACAGTTTTCCGGTTACATTTGTTACCATAACTCACACCCCTGACTATGATCTCTGAAAGAGGTTGAAAGTACTTGGGTACCTAGAGAAATGAATGACATAAAACCTGTCAACGTTAGAGCTCATTTCTGATATCTTTTCTTTGTAATACGCGAAAGATTATCCGTGAGTATGAAAAAATTTTCTTAAAAATAAGCAAGCATAATGTTTGCAATTTATTTAATCTGACATGTTAAAATGACAATTTGCAGCCTAAATACACACACACACACACACACACACACACACACACACACACACATATATATATATATATATATATATATATATATATTGTAACAAAGTTGTGGAACTCGTAGCTTTTTTTAGCCTGCTGTTTATGTATTTACTCATATATATATATATATATATATATATATATATATATATATATATATACACACAAATGAATACGCACCGGTCTTTATTATTGTGGGGAAGATAGTTCAATCAAGATATTTTTACATATTGAGAAAACAAAAAAATCTTTACTTCTCGTGCGGCAAATTAGAGTGAGAAAATTTAAAGCTGCCTCTTTAAAAGGCGAGAGGTTTTTAATCGTTCAGAAATGTTTTAAAATATATATAACCTATGATTTGTTTATTATTCAGTTTTTCTTTTGTATTTGTAAAATTGCAAAGAGTTTATTTCATCAATTAATGAAAATTTGACGCGCACTGTATGAGGTATTTATCGAAGAAATAGCGTGACAAGATGCTGCAAGTATTTAATTCATTGCGAGAAAATAAGTGACAGATGCCTTAGAAATCTTGATGATTTTTTATATGATGACAACTTGGAAGGAGAAAAGAATTTTACAAATGATAAAAAAACAATTATTCTTGAAAATCAAATTTAAAGCCACCGCATCGTAAATCAAAGTTTCTTAAAAGAACTTTGTGAAAGAGGGAGAAACAAAGACAACACAAATTGAGTTTAATGACTAAAGTGTTGCAGTGCAGTTTTAAGAGTAGAAAATTGCTAGCGTGTGCAAATTGACATGTCAGCTGCATCGAAACAGACATTTTTGTAGCAGATGCATTTATGAGATTTTATTTTGAATTTGTTTTGTGGCGGGGATATGATGAGAAAATAATGTATTAACCAGATCCCAATAACAACAAAAGTTTTATAAAACGGCACACGCAAGTACACACACACACACACACACACACACACACACACACACACACACACACACACACACACATATATATATATATATATATATATATAGTGTATCGAGGCAGCAGTTAATTTTCTAAACATATATTGTTAAATATAAACGATGATGAATGTCTATTATGTTTAGTCATGAGCCGTTCTGAACATCGTATTTTGACTTTAATTTCTGGTGAAAATGAAAACAAAAATTGACCAACATTATGACATTTTTTATTATGCTGGGTCTAAGTTTTCGGTTCACATGAGCCATCTTCAGACAGGTTTCAGTGACGTTGACATAAAGGCATCAATTAAAAACATTTCTTAGAAAAGCATAGTCATGTAGTTAATTTTGAACAGATTTTAGTCGATAACACAATAATACTCACACATACAGACAGTAAAAGAGCCTTCAGATTGTGAAGGCCATCTACCTAAAATCAATGCAACCCACACTTAATAAAATCACATTTCAATCTGGTCACAACACATTAGATTGCATTTTGACTTATGGTTCTTTAACATTTCAGTCTCTCACGCAGCGTTACATCATAGAATCGCATTACAAATTTACAAAATGTTTCTGCTATTCGATGACTGTTATCGTCGCATAGAAATGTTTTATGTCAACACAAAATAATATCATCATTGATAGTGGATGTCTTTATGTTAACTTACCTGTAACCTCTCTGAAGATGGCTCATGTGAGCCGAAAGCTTAGAATCAGTATAATAAAAAATATCCAAATGTTCAGTGCCAAAGGTGAAACACGTCTGGGCGATCATGTCTTGAAAGAGACATTACTGACTGGACAGAAGATTATCTCGCAGTAGGTTGCCATTGCTTTCTGCAGTAAACTGGTTGCCAGCCAAGTCTATAGAACCCAATCTGTCCTGTTATTTAACCCATAACTGGAAGGAAGAGACGGATTAATACCTTTTTCAAGGGTATTTGCTCGTAAGTGAATACAATGAATTCAACTGGAATTCGAACTCGGCTCCCCGATTTCTCGTTCCGAGTCGATATCCACTGCACCAAAACGCACATCCGCCAGATGTTGCACAATTTATTTTCACCTGAAGTTAAAGACAAAGTACGATGTTTACAACGACTCATGATTAAACATAATAGACTTCATTGTCTCTTATATTTAACAATATATGTTTAAAAAATTATATACAGTACAGGCCATAATTATTAAGCAACCCCAGTAATTTAAAAATGATGTATTTCATATTATTTTTTAGTATTTGTGCTAAGTGAATAATTGTAAATGAAAATAAAATGTTTTTTGTTAATATTGCACATGTGCATTAAATAAGTTTATAATTATTTAAAAATTACCTTTGATGTAGTTTCATCAATGAAAGAATGAAGAAAATTTAGGGGGATTTGGACGAGTTCATCTTTAATTCCTTGCCTTGCAAAAATTTGCAAAGTAATAATAAAAAAATTCTGTTTTCATTTAGAATCATTCCCATAGCAATAAATAATAAAATCGTATGAAATACATAACTTCTTTTAAAAGCCTGGGGTTACCTAATAATTATGACCGGTAGTGTATGCTTAAAGAAAGGTGTTATAATATTATGCTTAAGTTAGATTCCAACCTACAATGTATCGGAACAGTGTCATTTTTACCCAAAGTTTCTACAATGAGACAGGACGCGACACTAATTCGGGTTAAATGTGAGGAAAACTGTAGCCAAGAGTCAAAATTTACCCAGCACATTGCATAGCCGGGTTTAAGCATTTGCTTGTGTATTTTTACAGCTGAGTTTCTCCATTCACAGAGACCCAACTGTGTCGATGTTTGTCCGAAGACCAAGGGCTTGTCTATTTTTCTCAGTCCCGGCCTGTTCAAACCTAGTCTAAAGTCAAAGAGCTTGACTGGATTAGCCTAGTCTCCCTGAAAGCAAAACACTGCGACCCCTGTCAGCCGACCTCATGTGGAATGTCTACACTGAATCCAGACTTAATATGTTGCTAGGAAGGTTAGTTCACTTTGTAGGATCAGAAAGTTTTTCTCGTCTGAAACCATCTTGCACTTGTATAAATCTACCATCCGCCTATGCATTTAATACTGCTGTCACATATGGTCGGGTGCCGCTGCTATTCAACTGGGGTTTCTTGAGAGAATCTAACAGAGAATCTGAAATGCAATTGATCCCGACCTCGTAGCTCAACTACAGTTACTTTCTCATCGACCTAATTCGGCATCCCTCTGTCGCTTTTGCAAATAGTTTTTGCTACTACCTCGCTGGGCTTAGCTCTCTGGTGCCCCCCTACATGAATTTACTCGAGCTACTAGCCTAGTGACCACGTCCCACTCTTTTACAGTAAAGCCGATCAAATACAACTGCAACTTATACTCTATTAGTTTCTTTGCTTCACTTTCCGCCTGTGAAATTTCTTTCCGTATACTTGCTTTCCTGACAGCTACAGTCTCCAAAAATTTATATGCAATATCAATTGCCATCTCTCTTATCTTTTACTCGCATCATTTCCCTGATTCTGGGTATTTGACAGAAGCCTCACCACTGAGGACGAATGAGTCACAAGATCGGTTTTTAACTTGAGAATTCCGAGAACATAAGCTCATATTTCCCGTAGACATTCCATAGGGCAGAGTCGAACTCCTGTCTAATTATCTTCAGATGAAACTCTTCCCTTCTGCATAACCTCATCTAGGTTCAATCTCTGCCCGAAGGCAAAAAGTTTGACAATGTTGGGCACTGCTGTAACGCTTGACCAGACCTCGCTTTGAGTTCTTTTTTTAAGACTACCTGCGTAATTCAAATGCTTTACCGGATGTACCTTATTTGCTCTGCATCAACCGACAATATATTAGAACATTTAATAAAAATTAAAAAACAGCGAAAAATTTTAATAACATTATGTTTACATACATTGTTCCCTGTATATTTAAATATATATAAATATCATAGACCGTATATTCAATACTATACAGAAATACATATTATATATCTATGTTAATTTTTTAGTTTTAATTTATATATATATATATTAAAATTTAAAGAAATTAACATACATATATAATATGTATTATATATATATATAAATTAAAATTAAAACTAAAAAAATTATATTATATATATATATATATATATATGCAAATATTCTTATGTGATTAATGTATATATATATATATATACACATATATATAAATATATATATATATATATATATATATATATGCGTGTGCATATGTGTGTATCCATGAATGAATTAGTGGTCTGAATTGATTTACTTAGAATTTTCAAATTCAATATTCAAGGGTTGCATTAGCATAACACGCAACTTTCTTCTAAATGGATTAAAATTGCCTCTTCTCACGTTTTTGTTTAAAATACATGAGAAAAATGTTTTATTCTTAATTGAAAATATAACTAAACATACACACACATAAACACACATGCACGCACACACACACACAAACACACACTCATCTATATATACATGCGTGTTTGTGGTTCTACTTTAAAACATGTTTATATTTCTATTTTCTTTTTGATTCGATCTATATTTCTGGTTGTGGGGCTGGGTTTATACATAAATTACTTCTTGTCTTCCAATCTCTTTCGGCTTTCATAAGCCACAATGAAAGTATTTATTTTGGGCTTAATAACATTGCCTCCATTGTTATGCATTAAATTTCTTTGGATTTTTCTAGTGAATTTAGATCTATATTGTATAGACATTATGACGTGGCTAGATGTTGTGTCTTTCGGGAAAATAACTAACTAGAACGATATAGAAGGAAAGTGTGTGGCAGCTGATATGGCTTAGTTTTAACTACCCAGCGGGGAGCAAAATTGGCTGCAATATTCAATATCTCAGAATCAAAACTTGTATATTTTCATCATCACTGATACGGACTTGAATCCTCACCGGTCCCGATAAAGGTTTACAATATCAAATTGTTGCTGAGAACGATTATTAGGATTCAATTTCTCCACCGACATCAAATGGAACTCATATGCGACTAATCGCCAAAGAACCTGCTAAAATATTCAGCTCCTTATACAGATCCAGAAAGTAATCCCATTCTCTATTCTAAACAGACACAGATCATATGAAAAGATTTTTGCTATATATATATGTCGGAGCTGTCCTAACCACTCTTTCTAACATTGACGTAATTTAAAAGCGTTTATATGGCCTTCATTACGACTATGTACATACGTACAAAACTATATATTTAGGAAGATATTTAGTACATATATGCACATGTAAATCTGTAGGAATTTATATATATATATATATATATATATATATATATATATATATATATATCCGAGTGAGTACAGAACGAAGAAAGAATTTTTTCACCGTCCAAAATATTAATTTAAAACAGTGCTCAATATATAATGTATAGAGCTGTGAATATGAATTATGGACACGTGAGTGGATGTGATTCTTTTCTGGATTATTTTGAATATTAACTGTTCTATAATTTGGGTCTGTTTGTTGCGAAATACGTATTACCTATGAAATTGTAGAATATTTAAAAGTTTTTCTAGATTATATTACTCTGTTAAATTAAATAAATAAATTTAACATTGAGTTCTTTTGAGTTTGTCTCTATCGGAATTTACCTAACTTAAATACCAAATATATATATATATATATATATATATATATATATAGGAAGTTTTAGTTACGCAAATAACCTTCCCAGACTTTCCACTGAGAAAATACAAGCTTTGTTTCTATTGATATTTAAAGAAAACCATTCAGAAAATTACATACAAAATAAAAAAGCCACTTCACTTGAAAACTTTCAGAGACAGTCACTACTTAACGGAATCTTGAATAGAAATAATGGCATTATATATATGCTGATGCCCTTCAAAATTTTAATCAAAAAGTTAGAAACAAGACCACCATCTTACTTGAAAGAATTATAAAAATTAGAAAAAACATTTTTTCATTTTTGTAACAGAAAGAATGTATGAATAGTATAAATTTCAAATAAAAACTACGCTAACAGTGTATATCATTTTGACATATATATGGTAAATTAAAAAGAAAACTAAATTAGGCCAAAAATATGGAAAATGACTAAAGCAGCATCAGCCTTTAACAACTGATTCATAAACTGTAAATTGTATAGAGACAATAGCTGAATCACCTTCCGAGACTAACAGAAACCGTTAAATAACCTATCAACACTCAAATAAATGCAGAACCAAATACAATACTTACTATGCAATTTAATTTAAAAATCGAAAGCAAAAAACAATCCCTTGTAAAATTGCCACAATATAAAATGTAAATATATGAACAAGATACAAGGCTGATAATATAAGATACTTTTGACAAAGCCCATAATATAAACTAAACAAATAGGATATCCAACCTCGAAAAAATAAATTAAATTAAATAAACAAAATATAATTAAATAAATAAATTAATTAAATGAATAATAAAGAATTTAACACACTACTAATCCAACCATGGACAGATGTGTATGTAATTTTAGTCTGAGTTTTGTTTAACGCCATATCAACTTCTGCAGGTTATTTACTGCTAAAAAGGTGAGGGTTTAATGTATTCCCTTTTAATGTTCGGTTGAAAAGGTTGATTCAGTCAGATTTTAATTAATTGTTTTTGTTTTTATTCTTTCTTACTTTAGAAAACTGAAAATGTCTTTTAGATTTGTATTCAAAAATGTTTTGCTGAGAATAACTTTTTTCTTTCAAAAAATGTGTTATGTACATTTTTCTATAAAAGTTTATTTTTACGTATATATCTCTATAAAAGTGTATTTTTATACTTTCACAATGTTTTGATCCCAGTTTTGGGGTTTAGCTATTTGCCCATAGCTGAGACCCTAACAGGTGCAACCACTGCAGCTCAGGGTGGACCTGGGAACAAGAGCAATTAAGAGGTGGTTCCTTACTCATCACAACCTTCTAATCAGAGGCCTCGCTGCCGAATGCAGTTTACCGTCATGCCCATGACCATTTGTATGTAATAATCATAATCAGCATGAAATAATACAGTCAGCACTAATAAGTAATGTTTAAGAAGTTAAACAACTTTATACATATGCACAAATAACTACCTACTGATCCAAAATTATTTATATTCAGTAAACTCTAAAATGGTTTCAAACAAGCATTACTGCTAAAATAATTTGAACAGACAACAATTGCCGATTATCCAATAACCGTTAGGAACTATCCAATAAGTTTTAGAACAATATCATCTACCTAGCTATCTATAATGTTTTATTGACGCGTATATATGAATACTGAGCCAAAATACAGCATACTTGGCTTGAAGATTGCGTTCACGTATAGAACAGATTTTTTCATTCGATTTTGACTTCAGTATCCACCTATATATACAGTATTTCCTTTGTTCCATTTAATCTTGATTAAAAAAAAAACTATTATTCAAGTTTTTGTAGCTTTTTATAATATTTACACATTACAATCTAATAATTATTCGGTAAAAATTTAATTGTTAATCATGTATTACTTTTTACGTAATACACATATTTATGTCTTTGTTGTTTCCGTTCCTTAAATTATGGCCGCTACTATATATATATATATATATATATATATATATATATATATAGGTAGATACTAAAGTTGAAATAAAAAAAACATATCATATGAAAAATTGTATAAAATCATAACCATATCATATATATAATAACATATGAAAAAGTCTATAAAATGTTATCAAAATCATATATATATATATATATATATATATATGTGTGTGTGTGTGTGTGTGTGTGTGTGTGTGTGTGTGCGTGCGCGCGTGCCTGTGATATGGTTACGATTTTATATAATTTTTCATCTGATCTTATATTTTTATATCAGTAGATATATTATATAAAATTTATCTGAATGTTATATTTTTCCTAGCGCTTTCGGCTATACCTATAGCCATTATCAACAATATCGACTATGAACACGGTCACAATGTTTTAACTTAGTGTGGAAAATAAAAATTACTTTAAATCTATATAGATACATAAAACAATTAATATAATCAGTTAAAAAAATTAAATTTAATATTTGATAATTCAGATAAGTCTAATACGTAATACATGCTTGGGCGATAATGTCTCGAAACATATAATTGACTGGGCAGAAATTTTTAACACAGTCGGTTACCATTATTTTCCGCGATAGAATGGGTGCCTACTAAGGCTATAGAACCCAGTTTTTCCTGCAAATTAACCTATAACTGGAGTAAAAATGAACGGTTTCATATACATTTTCCCAAGAGTAATTTCCGCGTATGTGAATGCCACGAATTCAATTCGAATTCGAATTGTAAGATTACCAGTGTGACATTTGAATATATTTTAATTCTATAGAGTGCAGCTTTGGAATATATATAATCTTACCACAATATTTAGTTTCTACAAAGGCCTTAACAGACGGGAGACTGTTAATATCTCGATAATCATTATTATCCATATCCTTCTTGAATCATGTATAGTAATTTATTTCCTTTCACTTGCCATCAGAAAGTTATTGTTTAATACAAACAAATTAAATAATTATAAAAAACAAAATTCTATTTTATTGATTTCCATTAAATTCAATGATGTCTTCTTACTCGCTATAATAATTTCATTTAATACATTTATTTACTTTTTTTTTTTTACCTGTTCATCACCGGTTAGCAATTTTTTTGATATGACTATAAATGAGACCACTGATCCACCCACCAAGACAGGGAGGACAGACACACACATCTCGCTGTTTTATTGCTATTTCTATAGAAGGTGTTAAGATGAAATTCATTTCTTTGTCTACGTAGCACAACAAAATGCACGATACGTTTGGCTTAAAATTAAATTTTTGAAAGGAAAAACATTTCTTAAATCTTTTCTTTTAGTCTTAATTTCTAGCTAAGAGATTATATTTAATATTTCAAATAAGTATGATACTTTGCTGTATTCTCAAACTGATTTAAATTGATCAAAATTGTTTTTTTATTGCTAGAATAGGTGATTAGTGCAAATTCAATCGTCTTTCATTGCAATGGAATTCTCTTTCTTAAAAAAAATGTTCCAAAACTTAAATATATATTTTTGGAAACTCTATTTGAAAAATTTTTGCTGATAATTAACAGGAATTAAAAAACAATGTGATATATTTTGTTTAAAATATCGCAGAAACGCATTTTTAACAGAGTAGCAGTTTTTAAGCTGTTGGTGTGACTGACACCTAGATGACAGATTGATTTTTATATAATGTTGCTCTGTGAGAGCATCACCGATCAAATTAATTTAAGTACTGAGAGTTATGAATTTTTGAGAACACAGCAATCTTAAATTTTTAATAAGATATTCTCCGTAATTTCATAGTTGACTATATTTTAGATACTTTCTGATTTCAAATTTACTATAATTACGTCTTTTTTTCTGATAATATGTATGTTCACTGTATTTACAAAAGTCCACACGTTTATAAGCATACAATAATCTAATATTTTAAAATAATGGTGTCCTACTATGTTTTTTCATTTATGATTAATAAATATAGATTTTACTTAATAAAGCTTTTATCTAAAATGGTAAAATTAATACAGGAGTTTTTAAAGATTTAAAATTTAATAAATTATTCTAAATCCTTTCTTTTAGAAAATGCAAAGAATTCTTGTAATTATTCATTATTCATGAAAATGTTATTATTTCTTAAGATTATAGTGTCCTTAATATATCTTATAAAAACAATTAAACGCTTTTATAATTAAACAGTGTTAAATTTCATTCTATTTTTTATTTTATCATTCAGGGCATAGTTTCAGTAAATGGTATTTATATTTAACAAAAAGAAATGAATAATTTCAGTTCGATAGGAAGTTCTGTTTGTTAATAAATGATTTGAATTTTGTGGAATTTTAATTTCTCGAAATTTTAAAACAGTTAAGTAATGATAACAGATGTAAAAATATATTTTTACCAATATTTTCTAAAATGAAAAAACCAAAATACATATTATGTTTGAATAATTCTTGAAAATTTAATTACATTCGGAGAATTAATTGATTTCTGCAGGAATTTTCAAAATAATGTTCTTATCGCAAAATAGACACTACATTTTCCATGTTATACTTTGTAAATCTATACTGAGGCAAGAAAAATATTTTTAACCAGAATTTCAAACAGCAAGAGTCATAGATGTTTAGACTTCAAGTTTAGGATTCACTGTTATTTTCCACACATGTCCAACCAACTGCGCTTATCATTCTTTATCTTGTACCACGAGAGACTCTTGGGCCTTCTACAAAGTGAAAACCATTTAAACAAATATATAATAATTCTCTGAATGTTCTGTATGTCATAGCGCTTTCGGCTATACTTTAAACTATTCTCAAAGATGACTATATTTTTATTTTTCACTTAATTTATGGATTGTGATATGTGTATCTACCATTATAGGAATATTTTATTTTCCAAATACAGTTAGCACTTTTTTCTACTCTACTTTTTCTTGTTCTTTCCTTTCTATTGTTGATGTTTTTCTTGTTGTTGTCTCTTTTTGATTTTTTTTTATATTATTTTTTTCTTGTACATTTTTTTAATCAAATCACCACGAGCAAGGCGGTAACGCCAGTGATGCGCAGGGGGCTACGTAAAATTGAAAAGATTGGAAAAGGGAAAGCCGGAAACCACATCCTAAACAGGGAACAAGGGATGAGCCTCTTCAACTATTCAATAGATATGGGTGGAGCGTAAACCGAGCGATAACTTAGTCTATCAACTCCAATTAAAAAAAAGTTTGGTGACTTGCTATGTTTTAACTTAATTAAAATCCAGTCAAAGAAATCTTTTGCTAAAAAACAAAACCAATCCTTCAATTAGGCATGAAAAGTTTAAAATTAAGCAAAAATTAAGCAAAAACGAAAAAAAAAATGGCTTACTTTTAGCAATATTCAAGACAGTTGATTCCATCCCAAAACACACATTGTTTCTGCCAGTGAGTTGAAAAAAATAATTTTGCTTATTATTCTTTGTTGTTTATTCATATTAATTTTTTGTTCTTCTTTTTCATAATGTTCGTTTTTCTTTTCGTTTTCTTTTTACATAATTTTGTTCTTTAGTCATGTTTATATTTTTTCTAGTGGTTGTTCATTTGCTTCTTGAAAGTCCTTTTATATATTGGTCTTTTTCTTGTTTTTTTGTTTTTGCTTGTTGTTCTAAATTCATTTTACTTTTTTTTCTTTTTGTTGTATTTTCTTTTCTTATTTATTCTTTTTCTTGTGGTTCTTTTTTGTTGATGTTCTTTTCTGTGATGGATCTTTTCCTTTTTGGCTTGTTGTTCAGTTTTTGTATTTTCAAATTTTATTGTTGTAGTACTTTCTCTTTCACATGTTTTTTTAAACTGTTGTATTTTTTCTTGTTCTTTATGTTTTGTTTTGTTTGCTACTCATTTTCGGGATGTACTTTTTTCTTATTATTAATGTTTTCCTTTTCTTGTTCATTTTATTTCTGTTGTTACTTTCCTTCATCTCCTTATTCTTTTTTATTCTTTTCCTTCCCGTTGTTCTCTTTCTTTTTTTCTTCTTGTTCTTTCTCGTTCTTTTTTTTCTTGTGGTCCTTCATCTATTTTTAGTTCATGCACTTGATTTTGTCTTTTTTGTTTCTTGTATTTTTTCTTGTTGTTCTTTTCTTATTGTTGTTTTTCTCTCCTTGTTTTGTTTTTGTTTTTTGTTGTTTTCCTTATTTTGTTCACTTTCTCTTCATTGATATTTTTCTTTTAATAATCTTTTCATTTTTCTATTCATTTTTCGTTTTCTTTTTGCTGCTCTTTTGCTTTATATTATTATTTTGTCTTTTTCTTGTTCATTTCCGTTTTCTCGGTGTATTCTTTTTCATTTTACAATTTCTGTTCTTTTTCATTTTACAATTTCTGTTCTTTTTCATTTTACAATTTCTGTTCTTTATTCATTTTGGGTGGTTTATATTTTTCTAGTTATCTTTTTTCGTCCTTGTTTTTTGTTGTTAAACTTTTGCTTTTACTATTTGCCTTTTTTCTTTTTCTTGTTGTTGTTTGCCTTGTCGTTTTTCTTGATGCTGTTATTTTCTTGTTTTTTCCTGTTTTTCATTTTCTTTTAACATGTTATAATTATCTTGTTGCTTTTTCTTTTTTGTTCTTCTTTTTCATTTATTTTTCTTCTTGTTGTTTTTTCCTGTCCTAAATTTATTTTATTTATTGTTTTTTCAGTTTTTTATTTGTTGTACTTTTTCTATTTGTTTTTTTTCTCATTGTTATTAATTAATTTTTCATGAAGCTCTTTCACTTTTTGTTTTTTACCTTTTTTAGTTGTATTGGTTGCTGCTCTTTATTTTATCTTGCTGTTTTTTTCTGATTGTTGTTTGTTTTTCCTGTTGGTTTCTCTTTTCTTGGTTTTTGTTATCTTTAGTTGCTCTTTTTCTTGTTTGTTTTCGTTTTTCTTACACTTGTTTTTTTTTGTTGTTCTAGCTGATGTCCTTTGTTTTCTTGACTTTGTTTTTCTTTTTCTTTTTGTTCTTTTTTCTTTTTGCTGTCCTTTTTTTACTCGTCCTTTTCCTTCTAGTTGTTGTTTTTCTTTTTCTTGTTGATGTTCTTTTTCCTGTTTTTGTTCTTTTTGCTATTATGGTTTTACTTATTATTCTTTTTCATTATCTTTCCGCTGCTTTTTTCTTGTTCATGTACTGTTCTTATTTTCCTTTTCCTTCTTCCTTTCTATGTTATTAGGTTTTAATAATTAGCCAATTTTCTGTGCATTTTATAATTTCATTGTATCTTCCTTTCAGTTAATGCATATATCCATTTTTTTTATTTAATTCATAAGCAAACAGATATTGCTATTAAATCCTGTAATACTATTTTTATACGCAAAATAAATACCTTCGAGCAATTATTACTTTTTCATGAACGCTTTGTGTACTAAGACCAAGAGATTTTATATCGAATGAATGTCGTTAAAAATGTGATTAATTAATTGAAATCTGATGATAAATATTTTAGCGTGAATATAGTTTGTTTCATGTTGACGTTAAATATTAACAAAAAACAGTCGATTATGCGTACGAAATAAAGTGACATTTTAGTTCATGAATAAATTTAATTTTTTTTCCAATTTAAAGAGGACGCAAATAAGAAATTATTCCTTTGACGAAATAAAAAGAAGGTAAATTAAAAATATATATATATTTCGAAAACGATTTCAAACTTTACGATTAAGCGACATTGCAAAAGAGAGAGAAAATTCATATTAACAGAAAAAATATTTAATAGATAAGTATATTAGAGCATTCATGTTTCCAAAATTCAGTGATCATTTAAATTTTCTGATAATTAAAATATGTTACACTTATATTTCATTTCAACTGTGTTTTATATTTAACAATTTTATTCTTATGTCCAGTGTTTCATGTCTTTCTGAGAGTGTAATGGCTATAAAATATAAATTGTTTCAGACGAATGGATGTCTATAATTCAAAAAGCAGTAACAGTATGAGCGTGCACACACATGCAGGCAAACAAAATAGTATATATATATATATATATATATATATATATATATATATATATAATACACACATACTTTATAGACATATATTTATTTGTGTGGATGCACGCGTTTAAATACACATTGCTTTTTTATGAAAATTAAAGTTAATGTCCCACTCCCTAGATTTATAAAACATCCTGGGATTTATATTTTACTTAGTAAGACTTTCTATGTCCAAGCCTTTAGATATCTATTGAACTATTTGAAAAAAAATTGGAATATCTCATCAAAAAGTTTTACAATTAGGATATAGTTTATAATGTTTTAAATGATAAAGAGACACCTCAATGTGGTGTAATGGTTAGCAAGTTTGTCTCGCTAGAATCATTAAAAATTGAGTAGTGATTTCGATCTTCAGTGGGTGCCGCATAAAACAGCTTCCTTCAAGTTTTGGCTTTGGGTGCAGGGCTAACACCCCTTCCCTATAAAAAACAGTTTATTACGGAAACAGCCTCACCAGTTGGGTGGAAGAGGTGATGATGAATAAAATGATAACGACTTTTTCTTTCTATTACTGTCTCTCTCCTTCTCTCTCTCTTTCTCTCTCTCTCTCTCTCTCTATATATATATATATATATATAGTCATCCGCAGACAGATCTGTTTTGCTGTACTACAGATCATCAGTACGGTTAGACACCGATTGCTTTCAACCCAGGATTGAAACCCGACCGAAGTGGCGTCAGTCAACGATTCTACGTCTGGGCTATGGGCGGTCGGTAGAAGAAGACAGACATTTTAGCATATTATCATTATACACGCCCAATAGCCAGAGTGCTCTAATTCATTAGTGAATGAGCGATGCATACATGCCAGGGAAGCTACTATTTTTTAAAGTCTACCATCCTTCCAGAGTGCTCAATCAGGGTGTGAGAGCGTAAATAGCCATCCGCAGACAGATCTCATTGATATATATATATATATATATATATATATATATATATATATTCAATCGTATCACCCCAAGCAAGGCGGTAACGCCACTGATGTGCAGGGGGCTACGCAATAGTTAAAAGATTGGAAAAGAGAAAACCGGAAACCACACCCTAAACAGGGAACAAGGGATGAGCCTCTTAACCTGTTCAATAGACGTGGGTGGAGTGTGAACCGGTCGATAGATAGATATATATAAACGACGCAAAAATCGTACAACATAGCAACAATTTATTATGAATTTTGTTGCGCGTGGACAGTTTATTTACATTTTAATAATTTTTTATTCATATATGTGCTTTTCAAAATTTTCTTTTTCAAGACACATTTCAATTGTGTGCGTCGAACAGTTTCCTTTGCCATTTTACTGCTTCCATATTTAATTATTTCTGATGTTCCACAATAATTCTATTGCGTCTGACAAACAACTTATTTCAAATAACCACAGAGAAAAAAAATCCATGGGTTTGAAATCTGGTGACCTCGGTAGCCACTCAACAGAACCTCTTCAATTCATCCATTTGTTAGGGGAATAGTCTTTTAGAAAATATTGTCCAGTCAAAGTAAAATGTGGGGGCACTTCATCCTGTTGATGCGACATATTTATTCTTTTAGTTAATGTTAAATTACTTATGTATTCCAGAAAGAATGTCAGTAACATGTGAGAGTATGTTCGATGAATAATTAATTAAGATCTAAATTAGGTCTGCTTAAAGAAAAGATAGATTACTATGTGATGCTAACCAATTGATTCTTACGAAAATTTTTCTTAATAAGAAATTAAACAGAAAATTAAATCTAGACATTCACTGTGATAATGGGAATTCATAAGAAGATAAAACGCAAAGGCGTTACTTTAATATTACCAGTATGTTAACTAAATATCTTTTCATTCAGACGATAGTAGCATTGGAATAAACAGCATCCTACCCCGATATGCAGCTTCCAGAAGAGCCACGTCACGCTGAAAACAACCAAACACCCATGATTCGATTACTGTTGTCACAATTTGTGTGGTGTTCCAGTTTATATCTACATATCTTTGGAAAGATCTATAATATTTTATATCTTTGGAAAGATATAAAATGCCACGTTATCGGTCCTTATTTAACATATCCGATTCACCTTGCCACGTATCTTTACTATGTCTTTTATATAAATATTTTCTCGATAATTGCTGCGAAGTACTTTCCAATTTTGATACGCCGACTTCAGAAATTTAACTACTAGATTGGCAAGTAGGTGTACTTATTTAATATTCAGATTGCTAGATCTAGTCGTAATATTTATTCTAATAATTTATTCTTTGTTATTCTTGCCTATGTAACTTTCTTCAGGCGTTTTTCATTTCAGTCAGTTAAGCGCCGTACTTGATACACGATTTGACGATCATGTCTCGAAAGAGATACGACTGACTGGACAGAAGATTGTTCTGTAATAGTTTGTCATTACTTTCTGCTGTAGACTGGTTACCAACCCATGATACATGAACTTGCATGAGAATAACATTTTGATCGCAAAGTGTCATGTGTGTGAAAATAAACTTCATTCAGCAGGATGGCCTCAGATTGTGAAATTAGAGGTTTTGAAGGACGTAAAACTACATCTTTATTGTATTGTTCTAAATTCTCACCGCTGATCATGGGTGATAGCATGAGTTAGGGTCCCAGCTTTAAGGAAAAAATGAACCTAGCAAAAAATAAAAAAAGAAAGCAAAACCTTATGAAAGTATAAAGGCACACTTTTATAGTCAAAATACCAGCAATGCACAGATATATCAAATTTTCCAATAGTAGATATTTATAGTAAAATGACCAATATATATTATAATAGAATTTTCAATAATTCATTTCATAGCAAAATGAATAACTATACATTTTATTTGTGGCTGACAGCTAAAACGTTCAAAAGATATTTAGTTGAAGCCATAACTTTTTATTCAAAATATTTAGATTTCGGTATTAATTAACTCATAGTGTTTTGCATGTCGCTATAATCGAGCAATATGAAATAATTCTTTAATGATATTAATCCATGAAATACCCTAAAATTTCTTAAAGAGATGAGACTGTTTTCCAAAATATAACGTTAACAAAACAACATAAAGGACACACATTGCAGCTTTAACTAATTTTTCTTTCACAAATATGTATATGCAAAAAAGCAGAGTATAACACCCTGTATTCAATCGTGAAAGTATAATAATATAACTTCAAAGCTCTCATGAAAATTAGATTTTGGCATAACATGACCCATAAGTTGTTGATATATCATTAACCAATTGATCAATTGCAACAATCTAAACATCTTCATATCTAAGGTCAACATCTATCTTTCTTAAATATATTCATAATCAGCTTATCTTCATGCAACCATATTAGGCAGTAACAGTAATAATAATAAAATGTTAGCAATGTGCTAGTAATTTAAAGGTAGACACATCGAAATAAAATTCTAGGATTATATGAATACAAGGAACATAAAAAAGCGGAAAACAAATAAAATTCTGACTAAAGTCATTGATTATGCGACATTAACATAAAAACACTAATAATGCGAATATTGTTTTAGGTAGAACGTTAAAACAACTGTCAAATAAATATCAGTTCGTTTGTTGAAGAACCGTCGCGTAAAATACAAATGGAATATTATCAGAAGAAAGAGAATTGTTGCTACATCAAAGACATTAAAATATTTATTTGCCTCCAGAGTTCTATCATGGGGATAAAGATAAAAATTATATGAAATAGAATATAAATTATATAATTTCAGAATGAGGCTGCGCTAATCACGTTCGTCTATTCTTCAAGGTACATCAAAGAATTCTTAAGCTTGTCTGCAATTCGATTTGCAAACTTTAGAATCTAGTAATCTGTTGTATCAGAAGCTGTATTCTTTCATGTTTTCTGAACGGACTATTTGTTTTATATAAATACTGTTTGGTTTCCTTTTACACTTTTTTCTTTTAAAACAGCGTCAAATTATTTTCTTATTACTTCGGGAACTAGAAACGATTTAAAAGAAATATTTCAGGTTAATATATTTTACAGGCTATTAAATAAATGTTATGCTATGAATGATGATAATGATATAACAAACAAATGAAAATTAAATGTAAAGAATTAATATATTTATTGAATTTCATCTTGAAAATGGCTTCATTGTTTAACTGGTTAAACGTGGGGGTGAGGGGTGGTAGAAGAAGAACAAGAACAAGAAGAAATGGAGGAAGATCTCTTGGAAAAGACGGATTATTATGAGAGGAATACGCCAGAATGTAAAAATGAATACAAGTAGACAATTTGGTTATAGAAAAGATTATGAAGAAAACTTGGATTTAGAAGAAGATTCAGTCAGTCAGTTAAGTGCCATACGTGAAATACGCTTGGGCGATCATGTCTCTTTCGAGAAATGACTGACTGGGCAGAAAACTATCCCGCAGTAGGTTGCCATTGCTCTCTGCGGTAGACTGGTTGCCAGCCAAGGCTATAGAACTCAATCTGTCCTGTTATTTAACCCATAACTGAAAGGAAGAGACGGATTAATACCTTTGTCAAGGGTATTTGATCGTAAGTGAATGGAATCACTTCAACTGGAATTCGAACTCGGCTCCCCGATTTCTCGTTCCGGGCCGATATCCACTGCACCACAACGCACAATGAGGAGAAATTAGAAGGAAAATGAGAAATGGTAAAACTAGGACTGACCCTAAGAAGTGAACCATCCTTTGATTTAATTTACATAATTTTATATAAACAAAAATCTAATTCGAAAAGTAAACACAATGAATCCTTTACAGATCGGCCAGTACATCTTGTCCAATATATCACCACAGGAAAAATAGATATATATTTATTTCTTGCAGCAGTTTGATCATCTTCATCAAACGAAATCAAAGAAAAGCACCGCATCTATGCACGTAAAAAGAACACCTTTCAGATGAATGTAAACTGTGTATTATTCACCTGGCTTAATCAATAGTCATTGTGTTCGCAGTCTGGCTTTCCAGACTCCCCTATAGCAATCTCATGAATTAATCGATGACATGAAGGCACCCATGTATAGCTATATATGTGTGGGCGTGTCTGTATGTATATATATATGTGTGTGTTTGTGCTTGTGTGTCCATAACTTAATTCAAAGTTTAAGCTTGATTGTATGTCAATTACCCGTTCCTCTCTCTTATAACGCTTTTGTTGAAAACTTTCAATTTCCCCTCTAATAATCAACTCATAACCTACAAACCAAGATGAATCAGTGCTTTCCGAACATTTTTTACATTGACTCAAACTCTACCAAGTTTTTTTACCTTCTCAGAATATCGTTTTCAAAATAGTAATTTATGTTTCTCGATACATTGTCAAATACGATTTATTGCATTTTACTAAGTGACAAATGTAACGCTGCACGAACACACTGGCAAGCCTTATATCGTTGGTGTCAGCCTTTCAACTGCTAGCCGTGTCATAAAGGCGAAATAAATTGGATCAATCCGAACAAAATTTTAAGGAAAATGCGGTTGAAAGAGAAAAACAACACCAAGAGACAACGTGTACATGATCAGGGAAAGAATGAAAGATCCTAGAAAGAAATTATTCCTTTTATTTTTAATTAATTTGCTCAATAGCATATTTGTTTTTTTTTTAAATTCCGTGAAAAAAGATTTAAGAAATGAAATATTAACTTTCTCTGACGGCACATAAGAAATATATTTTAAGAGAAACTGCAACCACAATTTTAAAACGCAAATGTGAATGTGTGTAACCTCTGCTGCCTTACTCCATCTTTTAAGGTATTAGATCACACCAAAACTGAAATATTGCTATCATATCTTTGATGAAGCTGTTCAACTCTCAGTTTAGAACTTTCAGAGCGTGTAACAACGTTTACGAGGTCTCATGGGAGATGAATTATTTATCTCTATTTCTATGGCATAATGACCGACGAGCACCATCCGTTATTATAGTATCTCGTGTAAATTCGTGTTTGGGCGGCACCAGTGAACTAAGCTCATCGGAGCAGTAGCCATGAAAGTACTTGTAGAAGAGGCACAGGGAAGCCAGATTCACGCCGGTGAGAGAGCGGCTGCAGCCGGTCTGCCAAGTCACTATCAACCACGTTACAGATCCTCCTTTGTATTTTGTCAAGAAGCTCAAGGAGAGCAGCAGGGGCACCCGACCAGATATGGCAGCAATATTCAATACACGGGCGGATGGTAGATTTGTATATGTGCAGAATAGATTCAGGTGGGAAAAACTTCCGGGTCCTGCACAGGGAGCCGACTTTCATAGCAGCGGATTTGGCAATGGATTCGATATAGTCATTCCATTTGAGGTCCGCCGAAAGTGTAAGGCCAAGGAGGCGTAGTATTTTACTCTCTGGGAGGCTAGCCTGTCCATGCTAATGGGAGGTAGATGCGATTGTCTATGGTGGTTAGTTGATAACAGCTTCGTTTTAGAGGCACTGAAATTTACCAGCCATTTCCTACTCCAGGCCACTACGGATTGGAGGTCCCTTTCAAGTACGGCAGCGAGGTTCACTTTGTCGTCCAGACCTGGTTTCTGATCGATGCGAGAATAGATTGTTGTGTCATCGGCATACATGCCAACTTGGGATCTAATGGCGTCGGGGAGATCATTAACGTAAATCAGAAAGAGCGTGGGACCTAGGATAGAACCTTGAGGGACGCCCGCGTTCGTGTGGTAGTTTTGGGAGGCATGCCCATTTAATACCACCTTCAATGTGCGGTTAGAGAGGAAGGACTGGATGAGGTCAAACAGATGTCCAGTTATCCCATAGCTTCGCAGTTTGCTCAAGAGGCCCGCATGCCAGACCCTGTCGAATGCTTTGGAGATATCCAAGGCAACGGTTCGGGCTTCACCATTCTTGTCGAGTGCCCGGTATATGTACTCGGTAATGGTCGTTAGCATATCAGCAGCAGACCTAGTGAAGCGAAACCCGTACTGTTTGTCAGAGAAAAGCCCGTTGGCCATGAGATACTGAGTCACCTCAGCGTTGATAATGGCTTCGAAAACTTTGCCAAAGATTGGAAGGAGACTAATAGGACGCTAATTGGCAGGGTCTGAGGGTTCGCCAGAATTCTTAAATATAGGAACTACGCAGGAGGACTTCCAACAGGCAGGAAAGCAGGAAGCAGAGGTTATAGAGTTTAGAGAAGACAGAGGAGAGTTCTGGGGCACATTTCTTCAGTACTATGACTGGGATTCCGTCACCGCCGCTAGCTTTGTGTGGGTCAAGTTGTGCAATTATCTTGACGACCAGCGAGTGTGTAATGTGGACGTCATTTAGTTGAGCCTCAGTTCTGGGTGAGGAGTCTGGTGTAGGTATTCCTAACGAGTCCAGTGTCGAATTGGTTGAGAATCTACGGGCAAAGCATTCAGCCTTGTCGGCTGGGGAGGTGAGAACTTCAAACTCATTGATTAGTGGGGGTATTGAAGTCTTGTTCCTGCTGAGCACGCTTTTGCAGAGACGCCAGTAATCTTTGGAACCAAACTTAGAGGATGCTATGTGTTACCTAATTCTGGTAGCAAACGCCCTCTTGGCTTCGTTCAGCACTTTTTTACACTTGTTCCGTGCTGAGGCGAAAAGGCGTCTGTTTTGGTTCGACGAGCAGCTTCGATATAGCCGGGAGAAATGGTTCCGGTGGGCAATGGCGGCCGAGCAAGTGGGTGAGAACCAGGGGGACGAATTTGGTTTTAGTTAGAATTTCCGGGCCGGGATAAAAGCATCGATGCCAGCCTTGACCCAAGAGGAGACTTCGGAGGCACAGTCTTCGACAGGAAAATCGAAGACGTTGTTCCAGGGGACGTCGCAGAGGAAGTCCCTGAACTAGTCCCAGTCGGCTCTTTGGTAGCAGTATGATATTCTGCTGGTCTGGTTTTCTTGGGTGTAGTTAGTGCGGATTGATATGTTTACGGAGACTACGGCGTGGTCAGAGTTTCCGAGGGAGCAGAGTTGCCTGGTAGTGCAGAAAAAGGAAGTTATTGTTTGCATGAAAATGTATTTTGGGGAAAAAACTCTCCAGTGGGTGCATCCTTGATTTCTATAATAATAACCTCTTTAAATCCAAGGATAATTATTATGTATTCTTCATATTCTCATTATTATCACTCCCCTACCTCTTGAATCGTCCATAATACTCGCTTTATTTTGTAGATTTTGAACATTCTAAGCATTGAACATTAGTAGAAAAATGCATTTTCCGCATTTAATCGGATTTTTCTGATGGAACCAATAGTAGAATAATTATTATCTCCGACTCTATGTCAAACAATCTTTTTTCAAAGAAGGATTATATATAATGGCTGTAAATATGCAAAATAGATGTGAACTTAGCGAAGTAGTTATCATTTCTGAAATTGGGATTGGAGTCAGCTGTTCAGATAACAGTCGAGGACTTTGCGTTCATTTTCGCATAGATTTCGAAATGTTTTAATTCATCCTCTCATTGCTCACTCAAGAGATAATAACACCATCCACTCAGCTGGCAACCAGCATACGAGAATTACAACTCTTAATGCAAATTCGACTGGGAAGTCGACTCGCAGGTCAACACTCTAAATCTATTTGCTACGTAATCCGAAGCAGCAAGGCATACCCTAGCTATCTAAAACCTAAAAAGCAGTGGCACATAGGCCATCGACGAGGAAGTCGTCTATGCTTCTGTAACTTATCTTCTTGATTACGTAGGGATGTTGACTCTAATCAGACCACTTTAAACAAGGTAGACTAGTTTCCAATCAAGGCTATCAAACCTAATCTGTCCTGCGTTTTAACCTATAGCTGGAACTAAAAGAGATAGACTTATACGTTTCCGAGGGTTACTTTTGCTTAAGTCAATGCAACGAATTCAACAGCATTTCTAATTTGGGTCTCCGATTTCTCATTCCGAACAAGTATTCACTGCACCCCAACGCATTACCTTGTTAAGTTACAGCCCTATATCCCACAGGGGAATCTACAGAACTTACATAAAATATATCTAAACGTTTCCATCAGAATATTAACCGTTATTCAAGTATAATAAGTAATCTACAGCGTGTTTTAGGTACATTGCAAATGTTTTCGATTAATTTTTCAGACTTACCTTTCTAAAACGAACAATTCTGACCGCTTTTTTCTAACCATATTTGTCATTCTAGCTTTACCCATGTCCTCCTACCCCTGTTCATTGCCGTTTGAAAGTTGTTGAAGAAAGGTTCTTAGTGATCAATTTATTGATCATTTCCCATGATTTTGGTTTTACCACATTAGCTAATTTACAACTTCGTGTTTGCTTCCCCAGCAATGGCTACTCATCTGTAGTTTTCACAGATTGCTTCTGTAGGTTTTTCGTCATAAGACATAATTGGTTTTCAGCTGTCATTTAGCGCTGTCATCAACTGCCGAATAGATTACCATATATTTTTTAGAAACTGAAATTGAAGTTTTATGACTTCTATATTATTATCTTTGTTCAAATAATTAAAATTATTTTGATATTTTTTAAATGTAGACCCGAGTGCTTGCTGGTTTGGTTTTGAGAGTGTAAAATGTTTCTTCAAATTTCTAAGTAATCCTATATATCTTGGTTTTACTTTCTTTGGCTCAGTTTCAAATTCAATCACACATTATCGCTCAACCTTTTCACTTACCCCACCTTTTACTCGGCCGAAGACTGTGAGCCTTACGGATACATCACATTGTAACTCCGGATCCCGTAAGACCACCAATGTTAAGCCAAGTCGAGCCTGATCAGTACTTCGGTGAGTGATCGATTGGCAATGCCAGGTGTAGTAAGCGTATAGAGAAATGGATAATGTTTAGGGATTTTTAATTGGGCAACTGGGTTTCAATACCGTTTGGTTTGTGATATTCACTTACGCGTAAATGCCCATTGGTAAAAGTATGAATCAGCATCTTCTTCATTCTCAAATATGTGTTAATTAATAAAACTAAAATACTTATTGTCTAAAAATACGTATAAAATATTTAGATTTTAGCATTAAATAACCCATTCAGCTTGATATGCGGTTAAATAAAAGCAACCAATCAAGTACTTTCAGGAGCGATAGCATATTTAGTTATCAATCATGCTTTTTCTTTGCCAAGGGTTAATTAGTAATATTTGAATCTCTAAATGTTTATCTCTCAGCAAAAGAATGTCTTAAAAATTAAATATAGTTTGTAGCTTTGAATAGCCTGCAATTATTTGATTAGCTAAAGTCATTTTCTGCTACTTCCTCTAATACTTAGTCCTTGCTCATATAATCTATTCAGCATTCTTCTGTAGAAGAAGAGATTACATCTATCAGGTTTTCCAGCATTCACTGCCATATAGAAGAACCATACAAATGGTAACATGTTTTTGTTCTAAAGAGCGGTTGGGCATTTAAATATTAACTTTAAAATTCTATCTCGTTGTGTAAGTATTCAAGATGGTCTTCTGTTTTTAGGATTTCCGTTATTCAAATATTTAAAAGTTTAATTTCAGATAATCAGTAATTTATTGTCTGGAATTTCGGAATCCTGAATTAACTTTACAAAACTACTATCAGTATGTGATCAACTCGTGATCTTCAAACTACTTTTTCTTCACCAACTGTGACTAATGCAACCCGTGACAAATCATATTTATGATAGATTAAACACTATTTAATGCATAATCTTTACATATTTAATTCAAATGAAACTGTAAAATAACTCGGCAAGAAAAAGAATTATTCTAGAAATGTTTTTTACGTGCTCTAAGTAGTTTTAGCTCGTGTATCAAAATAAAAAAAATCAATATTTTGCCAAAGAAAATCCCGTTTTCTTACAGTTACAATTCAATAATTCTCCTTGAAATTTGGAATTCATTAAATAGCAGACAAGACAGGGTTTCTCAGTCATCTTTCACAAGTCTGTGAGAATTCACGATTTTATTTCTATGAAGAATGAACAATTATCAAATATCAAATAAAATCAAAAATCAACACTAGGGATAAAGAAAACGTCCATCCAAAAAGCATATGATATTTAAACTTGAGGAAATATATAGGTGTCTATCTGTCCATTGATATTAACTTAGAATGGTAATATTGAAATGTGGCTTTTGATTTTAAATGTATCTAATGTGGAAATTAACTAACAAGAGAAAATTTTTAAAACTTGTTCCTCGCCTGATGACTGTTTAGAATGTTTCTTGATAAAACCATGGCTACCACTGATAAAATCATGAGTAATAATTGAATCACGAGAATCTGTTATGACACTCCAAAAAGTTTCATGAAATATTTCAGAAACAGTGCAGTCTAAAAAATAAATACTGTAAAACGAGGCATTTAGACATGTTAATCACCATAAACACTATATAATAATTAGCGTTGAGCATTTACTTATTTAAATTGCTTGTTTCACTCTCTATGATTTTTTTTTATAAGCTTTTCACCCCGAGCAAGGCATGTCACTGCCACTACTGCGCAGGGGGCTACATAAAGTGGAGAAAGGGTGATTAAATATAGGAAATGTCAGAGGGTGGGTGATAGGCGGGTAAGGATACAGAGAATGAGGGTTGGGCAGATGAGAGTGTTCTGAGAATAATTGGGAGTTAGTGTGAAAGGAGGTGTCTATTGACCCTACATTTAAACACCTGGAGATTGTAGCTGTCGGGAAAGCAGACTTGTGGAAGGGAATTCCACAGGCGGGAAGCGCGAGAAAAGAAGCTGTTGGAGTAGAATTTACGATTACATCTTATCTGTTTAACTGTAAAAGGGTGGGACCTAGTTGCTAATCTAGTATCTCGTGTAAATTCGTGTTTGGGCGGCACCAGTGATCTAAGCTCATCGGAGCAGAAGCCATGAAAGTACTTGTAGAAGAGGCACAGGGAAGCCACATCACACCGGTGAGAGAGTAGTTGCAGCCGGTTTGCCAAGTCAGTATCAACTACGTTACAGATCCTCCTTTGTATTTTGTCAAGAAGCCCAAGGAGAGCAGCAGGGACACCCGACCTGATATGGCATCAATATTCAATACACGGGCGGATGGTAGATTTGTATATGTGCAGAATAGATTCAGGTGGGAAAAACTTCCGGGCCCTGCACAGAGAGCCGATTTTTATTGCAGCAGATTTGGCAATGGATTCGATATAGTCATTCCATTTGAGGTCCGCCGAATGGGTAAGGCCAAGGAGGCCTAGTATTTTACTCTCTGGGAGGCTAGCCTGTCCATGCTAATGGGAGGTAGATGCGATTGTCTATGGTGGTTAGTTGATAACAGCTTCGTTTTAGAGGCACTGAAATTTACCAGCCATTTCCTACTCCAGGCCACTACGGATTGGAGGTCCCTTTCAAGTACGGCAGCGAGGTTCACTTTGTCGTCCAGACCTGGTTTCTGATCGATGCGAGAATAGATTGTTGTGTCATCGGCATACATGCCAACTTGGGATCTAATGGCGTCGGGGAGATCATTAACGTAAATCAGAAAGAGCGTGGGACCTAGGATAGAACCTTGAGGGACGCCCGCTTTCGTATGGTAGTTTTGGGAGTCATGCCCATTTAATACCACCTTCAAGGTGCGGTTAGAGAGGAAAGACTGGATGAGGTCAAACAGATGTCCAGTTATCCCGTAGCTCCGCAGTTTGCACAAGAGGCCAGCATGTCAGACCCTGTCATTAAAAAATTCAGAATGTCAGATATTTTCCCATGTTTTACCAACTTAATTGTTTGCTCATATAGAGTTGTACGTACCGCAGAGCAGAAAAATATCTAAACTTTGAAATAAACATCGAAAATAAAGATAATGTAATTTTTCTCAGCGCAATATCTTCACAAAAAACACTTATAAAAGAATAAACTGACTAAATAGTTCATCAGAACATTCTGTTTAAAATGTGAGTTTTGAAGTTGCTTCTCAATTTTGAAATAGATCAGCTGTCTTTTCATTTTAGCAATTTGGCACCAAAAGTAAAGAGGGGCAGAATAAAAAACAAAACAAGTTATTACAAGAAACAGAAAATGTAATTATTCAATTTATTCTCATAAATCAAGTAACATAATGTTAATGTTCTACACAATAATAATACTATACCCATACGGATAAACATTTATACTATAGTGTCTTATAAAGCAAGGTGATGTTTTCAAACTAATTCATATTAAACAGTCGATATGGTTCAAATTTTCATGATATATTCTTATTTATACGTTAAATATGATTAGTTTCAGCTAGAATTTAATTTATTTTGTCTTTAGAAATATTTTAAATAACATTTACTCGTAGGATATTTTATAATGTGGGTCGGGTGCCGTTTACCATATTGTCAACATGTCGACTGAATGAGTAACCTTCTTACAAATTGTCGACAAAATGCATTAGACAATATTTTCTAACTACGCGCGAAAGATGACAGAGCATAGATCGTTAGCTAAAATCAACCTGGCAAATCTTTTTCGATCTCGTAAAAAGCTTTCAGTCTTTGAAATGATTGAATCAATCCTTGAATAGTAAATAACTCGTTATCCATTACTCGAATAAGGAAAGTGCAAAAAATGTCCAAATCCTCAATCGTTACTCAATTTGTTCTAATGCGATTCCAACTTTGCTTCGTGTGTGTGTGAGGTGTATTTGTGTGTGTGAAAAAACTGACATCCTTTGCCATCCTTGACAACATACATGGTATGTGTCTGCGCACTCACACGTGTCGTTATCTGACTTATTAAGTTAAAACAGTCAATTCTACAAGTTGTCTAATAAACGAAATAAGTATTTTGATAAATATGTATGTGCCTGATAGATAGATAGATAGATAGATAGATAGATAGATAGATAGATAGATAGATAGATAGATTTGTCTTTGCTGTAAGGTTCATCAAGTACCAGATGCGGGAGCCACTCGAGGTAGTGGGTTATATAAAGAGGGAGTTTATACGAATAAGAGTTGAAGATAATAATTATGTCGTTGAGTATTGAAGAAGAAACATATATATATATATATATATATATATATATATATATATATATGTATGTATGTATTAAAGACCGTTATACATATATTCCTTCTTTCACGCTCAGTGGTTTGGATTATACATACATATTTGACAAAATACTTATTTCGTTCATTAAACAACTTGTAGAATTAACTGTTTTAACTTAATAAGTCAGATAATGACACGTGTGAGTACGCAGACACATACCATGTATGTTGTCAAGGATGGCAAAGGATGTCAGTTTTTCACACACACAAATACACCTCACGCACACACACGAAGCAAAGTTGGAATCGCATTAGAACAAATTGAGTAACGATTGAAGATTTAGACATTTTTTGCACTTTCCTTATTCGAGTCATGGATAACGAGTTATGTCTTTAATGTAAGATACTCAACAGTAGAAATATAAGTATTTACATTATTCGGACTATTGTCCTCATCTTTGTTGACATTTTCTCGACGTTTCGGTCGTTGTATGCTTCGGCCTTCTTCAGGTGCTAGGAATATCGAACCGAACGCGTAACTCATGACTTCCAGAAGAGGCATTAGGCAAGGAATGGAGATTCTATATCTCAGTGATTTTAATAAAGGGTTCGGTTCGAAATTCTTATCACCTGAAAAAGAACGGAGCGTACAACGGCGGAAATGGCGTACAAAGTGTAACAAAGATGTGAATAATAGTCCGAATAATGTAAATACTGTAAATACTATCTAATCTCAGAAATATAGACAAATAATAGAAATATCAAAATATATGTTACCGTCATTTTAGACGCCATTTCGATAAAAAATATTTTGGCATCATTTTTTGACTGCATTGGCCCATTCCTATATATATATATATATATATATATATATATATATATATATATATATATATATATATATATAGTTTTTAGGCTTCCTAGTAACGTTTCAAATTAGTCATAATCTACAAGTGGAAGTTTTATTTTTAATGTAGTAATATTTTATAATTACCTTTACATTAACAAGAGACCTGGTTTAAGGAACGCTGCTGAAACCGAATTTGCAAATGCGCAAAAACTTAATTCCAAGCAAAAATTGTTAGCAAGTGAAGACTGAAATAGAAATTAAATAATGTTTAACATTTAATAATACATAGAATATATTGGATCGTTCTGCATGCGTTTATATTTCGAGTGATCTACAGACAATAACGCAAGATGCTTAAAGAAACTACATTATCTTTTTTTTCTTGTACTAAATTGTCGATTAGTCGACTTCCCGAAATAAAACTTAAATGCTAGGGGTAAACAAAAGTCATTTGGTACCATTTTCTATTAGAAACGTATTCTGTATGAAAGGGAGTTAACAATTACAAAATTATAATTATTCCTTTTCCTTTGTTCTCTGTTTTACAACCCTGTCATCCAATCGTTCAGTTGGCAGTTGATACCGTTTCTTTGTCTCTCTCATTTGTTTCAAATGAATTTAAAAGGCGTTGAAATTTAAATTGCTCAAAGAATAATGATAACTTAGTTACACATACTTTTCATTAATTTTTTTCAATCAATATATCAGTACTGCATTGAGAAAAATAAATTAACACCTCTTTCTAATTATTTTTTGAAAATTTCTGCATAAAATAATTTCAGATGATAACTCGGTTCGTAAATATTACTCTTGGGGCATCTCAACGTGGTGTAATGGTTAACAAGCTTGTCTCGCTAGAAAGATTACGTTTGAGTAGTAATTTCGATCTTCACTGGATGCCCTATAGTTAGAAACCCGCTATAAAATATTGCATGTTACAAATGTTATTTGAAATCATACATATATATATATATATATATATATATATATATATGTGTGTGTATGTGTTGTTTGTGTGTGCGCGCGCGAGCGTGCAAAGTATTTGTGTTCACTTTATTGCCTCACATTGATTACGGGTTGGCTAAATTGTTTTGTTTTTGTTTTCTTTTTCTTTTTTTTTTCTTTTTTTTTGTATGGGTTGGTCTTTTCTGTTGTTATATTAACAATATTTACTGGTGTGATCTTACCGTGTAGTATTTTTTGTCACGTTGCGTTTTATATTTTTTCTGAGTCATGGTTGGTTGGTTGGTTAGTTGGGTATGTTTTGTGCATATTTTTGTTTCTGCGGTTTATATGAGCGTTGTTCTATAGTTGAAGTATTATTTTGTGCGGGGATGAAGTATTTTATATATCTTTTGCTTTTTTTGTTTATTACTTTGTATTCATGTCGTGATTGAGAGTTTGTAAATTTCTAGTTATTTTTATTCTTTAATTATTAATTGTATATTTACATTATTTCAATGCTTCCATTTTCTTTGTTTTTTGTTGTTGTTATTTATTGTTAGTTCTGTAGTAAGTAGGTATTAGTTCGCATGTCTACATATTTCTATTATCTCGTTTTTTCTTTATAGTATATACTTTTCTTTTAAGCTGATTATTGCTAGCTTCTCCTCTAGACATAATTGGCAATTTTGCTATTGCTGCTATATATGTATATTTTTTGCATTTTCCATTCAAGTTTGCAGGTTTATGTCCCTTTTATGGATTTAGACATTTTTTACACTTTCCTTGTATTGAAAGCATTGTATTATTTTTATATATTTATTGTAGGCTTTATTATTGAAATAATCAGTCTAGAAATACAAGCTCAATACTATGTATATAATCACAACTCAACTCTCTCTCTCTTTCTCTCTCTCTCTCTCTCTATATATATATATATATATACATGTTTATATACATATATAAACTGATGAGAACGTCTACAATTTATATCGGGTAAATTATAATCATATTTAAAAGTGAATTTAAAATTCTGAAAAGTCCCACGATTTCTTCGACTGCACAGGTAGATATATCAAGTTACACATTAACTTTTAAAGAACAAAACGCATCACACGATACGTTTTTTCCACTTTGTCATACGTTTCCCCTAATATATCTCTATATATTCCACCTTTCTTTATCACTTTCTCCTTATATATATATATATATATATATATATATATATATATATATATAATAAATATGGGTAAGTGTATATATATATATATATATATATGAATAAAGGAAAACTTACATGAAATTTAGAACGTTCATAAATAACAATCATGCAAAGGAGTTCATCAAATAACGAAATGTGTCTGCTAAGAAAGGTTTTCATTTTCTCTGTAGTCATAGTAATTCTACATTTATATATGTTCATAATATTTATCGGCATGTATTTTCTTTGTTTCAACAAATTTTCACGATTTTTTAATTTTCTCAAATTTTCGAGTTTTTTGTGCGTTTTGATGTTTTAACCTGAAAAATGTTACGTTGTTTAATATATTTCTACCGGGTCGGGGCATAGGAATCAAGTTCTATTAATGACCAAGCTTCATATATAAAGATATGATTCCATAATGCTGTATGAATTATTATAATCCCTCTATTACTTATTCTTTTTACTAATGTTGGTACGTTGCAAATTCCACGATTTATTAAAGTTAAAGTGTTACTGAATGATTTTTGTATACGAGTAAGAAAATGAGATAAGAAATGATCTTTGTGAGGTTGTGAAGGAGTGTTAATGATTAATGCTACAATAGAAGCTAAATTTCTACATAGCATAATATATACACACGCACACACTCACACACACACATATATATATATATATATATATATATGTGTGTGTGTGTGTGTGTGTGTGTGTGTGTGTGTGTGTGTGTTTGTAAATAATAAGACATGCAAGTTAGCCCATGGTTAAGAGGTGTTTGGGCCAATTTCAGGCGAACCATGGTCAACTTCCGTCTTTATTGTACAGAATATTTTACACGAAAATTTGCACAAGAAAGACGGAAGCTGACGATGGTTCACCTAAAATAGGCCGAAACACCGCTTAACCATGGACTAACTTGTATGTCTTATTTTTTACATATATTTGCTTTATGTGTATTTATATACATATTTTGACTCCTCTTAGAGAGTCATGCTCCTACTTTATGGATTTTTCTAGATCTACACCCCATGTTTATATATATATATATATATATATATATATATTGGTGAATATTAAAGAATGTTGAATATTTTCCATGGAAATAGTAATTCGATATTAAGTGCTTGCAAATAATTTTTTCTGTTTAAAATGGTTTGTATGGCGGTACAATATTTACTTACTCACCAAGCTACTAAGATTTCTTTTTACTCTATTGAAGTAACCAAGAGAGGACTGGAAATCTCCATCCCATATATGCCAGCAATGTAACAAATTTTAAATAAAATGATCATATAAAATATCTAACGGAATGTATACACCATGCTCCGAGTAGTAACATTTTAATATCTGTTTCAGACCATTCAGAAGCCTTCAGTTGGCAATGTCCAGTCTATCACATGAAAACTTCAGGGAATATTAGATGAACAGTCTCTAGCTCGAGTGGATGTATGCATCTCAGTTATTCTTCTGTTGTTTCAGAATAATTATTAATAAAGTTTTTTCCAACATATAGGTTCATAGCTTTCCTGATTTGAATCTATCGAACTTACTCATATGGGGTGATTACCTCAAGTAAACACACCAGTGATCTTTAAATACGAAGGACTTATTGGCGACTACTGCTGACAAGACAGAGAACAATCTGCACCTGACAGGTAGCCTCTAGGAGGTCTTACGCTTGAGTAATTATTCCCCACATTGCAATTCGTTCCACAGACAAAGTTTAGCCATCCTCTCGTCATTCTATCTTTATAAGAAATATTCTGACGAGATAGATTCCTTAGTCTCACCATTTCAACCATTTATGGCTGCAACACACCATGCTAGGTACATGTCTTCAAATCATCCTTTTTCTTTTGCCAAGTGCCACTCACACTGATTTTTGAACAGAACTGACACTTTATAGAATAGGCCCCCGAAACTATACTTTTCCGTTTTCTACGATATTAATCTCTTCTCTGGATGTGCGTTGTGATGTAGTGGATATAGGCTCATATCGACAAATCGGGAAGACGAGTTCAAATTTCTGTTGAATTATGCGCAAATACCCTTGGGAAAGGTATGACTGAGTCTCTTTTCTCCAGTTATGGATTAAATATGAGAACAGATTGGGTTCTATAGCCTTGGCTGGCAACCAGTCTACCACAGAAATCAATGGCAACTTACTGCGGGATAATCTTCTGCCCAGTCAGTCTTGTCTCTTTCGAGACATGATCGCTCAAAGCTTCTATCACGTATGGTTTCATCTATTTTCATTTATCCGTATAACGTCTATCGCTTTCTCTCTTATAATAATTTCTGACTTTAGCTTTACAGGCTTTTAGAACATTTAATCGGTAGACAATTATCTAAAAATTAAAAAGAATTGGATTTAGTTCACATAAAATATTACTCAAATTAATTATTACGATATTTTAGCAAAACGATATTTTATAGAAACCTTCTTAAGTCGTGATCTAGTTACTCTGATGATCTAGTTATTTGTCATCATATACGAACGTATAAAATCTTCTAAATGAATGACGTTCTTAGCGGTAAAGAATTATTCGTAATTTTTAAAAGATGGTCAATAAAATTAAATTGCCCAAAATAATGATGCCTTTATTAATATTTTCTTCCTAAATACTGAGAATATACATATATATATAGTCATCCGCAGACAGATCTGTTTCACTGTATCACAGCGCATCAGTACGGTTAGATAGCCGATTGCTTTTTACCCAGGATTAAACCCGTCCGCCTTGGCGTGAGTCGGCGATTCTACCTCTGAGCTACGGGTGCTCGGTTGAAAGAGGCAGACTTTTTAGCGTGTATATTATCATTATACACGAACGATAGCTGAGAGTGATCTAATTCACTGCTGAATGAACGATGCGTAGATGTCAGAGTAGCTAGTGTTTTTCAAAATCACGCATCTAGGCATCGTTCATTCAGTAATGAATTTGAACACTCTCGGCTACTGGCATCTGTTTACATTGTATATAATAAACTAAAGTCCGCCTACCGAGTGCCCATAGCTTAGAGGTAGAATTGTCAACTGATGTCAATTCGTTCGGGTTTCAATGCTGGCTAGAAGTAATCGGATGCCTAACCGTACTAATGAGCTGGGATACAGTGAAATATATCTGTCTGCGGATGACTACGATCTCACACCAACTGAACAACACTGACTGAAAACTTCGGATGACAATATATATATATATATATATATATATATATATATATATATATATATATATATATTGCCAATCAATTCATGTCAGGGTTCTCGACAGGCTCCAGTGAGAATCTGTAACGTGATCGGTCCCGACCTGGCAGCTAGACTCCACCCACTTTCTCACCGGCAGGATGTGGCTTCCCTCTGTCTATGCTATAAATATTTTCAGGGCTTCTGCTTCGACGAGCTTAGCTCACTGATGCCCTTCTACAAGAAGTTATTCGCGCAAACAGACTGAAAACAATATCGCACACTTTTACAGTTAAATCAACTAAATGCAGCCAAAGTTACTATTACAGAGCTAATTTTCTCGCACTTCCTGCCTGTGGAACTCTCTTCTGTATACTTGCTTCCCTGACAGCTACAATCTCCAATAATTTAAATGCAACATCAATTCTAATTTTTTGTCCACTTGTCTGCAGTCTTTCTCTCGTCCTTTCCACGTCACCTCGTGTATGTTGTTCTTTTCTTTTCCCACATTGCCTTTGCAACTGTCTTCATACTGGTATTCCCATCCTTCCCTTGCTCCTTCTCCGATACTCCTAGTAACTGATTCATCATTCTCTTCGCTCTTTCCCTGCTTAAACTTTATCTTTTCTTTTATGTAATCCCCCTGATCAACAGTGGCGGTACCACCTTGCCTAAAGTGAATCGATCAATATATATATATATATATATATATGTATTATTATTATTATTATTTTTGTGTCATTTTTCATTAAAAATATAAGAAAATGAAAACAATTCACCATAAAAAATGAATGAATTATTATGTTGTCATTTTTCATCATATTTTATTTCTGCTATGGTCGTACTACCAACTTCAACTTTTCAATTTCCACATTGTTTCTATTTCAATATTTTTTATTTTATAACCACATTCTGTCTTGTTAAGTTGGCTAGTTAGTGCTATTAGTAATATGCAGAATATAACGGAGACAAAGAATCACCTTGAAATATACCTTTTTTGATGTTTATTTGCCAGACATATCAGTTACATTCATATGATTGAGGTAAAGGGTTGTTTTCCAAATCAACATTCATTGTTTGATGAAATTGATGATGACAGTTGATATCATGTATATATTTAATGTTTTCAAGATCCAGGAATGTGGTTCACTATCGAATGCTTTACGATAATCTATCCAGAGAGCACTAAGATTTTTCTTTGCATTGTAGCAGTTTTTCAGGATCATTCTGTTAATAAGCAATTAGTCTTTACATCAGTATCAGTCACCTTTGCACCCTTTTTGTTCAAGCGGTAATATGTCATTTCTTTCCAATAAGAAATATGTCTGTTTTGTTAAAATAAATTTTAATAGTTTGTATGTTGTCGGAAGGCATGTAATTGGTCTGAATTTTTTCGGGTTGTTTGTGCCACTATTCTTAGGCAGAAGAAATGTAATTTCTTTGGTCATCCTTGCAGGAATTTCAGTGGGATCGTTAACAATTTCTTGAAGTTCTTTGGCTAGTTTTCTATGTGCTGCATTTAGATAAAATAGCCAGAAGTTAGGAATTTTATCTATACCTGGAAATTTCCAATTGTGTGCATTTTCAGTGCACATTTAACATCTTCCTCTGTAATTCCAGCCCATGTCTGTTCTGGTTTATTTTTGATTCGTTTTATCTTTTGTTTAATCCAATCTACTTCTTTGTGATATTGTTTAGAACAAGCTCATACTTTGTTTCTGTATAATTTCTTCCATTTTTTTTGGGGGGGGGCTGTTACTTCAATTCTTTTTTTTACCTATTTCCCTGTAAAACTTCTTTTCATCGGTTTGAAAAATTTTGTTTTGTCTGTAGAATCTTGATCTTTTCTTAGAACGTCTTATTCTTTGAGCCTTCAGTTGTATTGCTTTATTTTTTCCTTAGTTGATAGGACTTTTCATTTCTAATGTTGTATTTTCTTTCGAGTCTTCGGCCTTTTCTAGTTCTTACATTTATTCTTCTTGTCAGTTCATCCAGTACTGATAGTTTACTTCTAAATTGTTCGATGTCTTTTTCTATTTTTCTTTTCCAAGATGGAGCTTCATGTTTGCGAGACTGTCTTGTTTTTAATTTGATGTTCCTTTTTTTTTGTTGCTGCTGCTATTGCTGATGCATATATTGTTTCATGGAGAGTTATATGAGTGTCTTCTTCATCCAAAATTAATTTGAGTGCTGCATTATAGAGCTTAATATCTTCGAGGTTATGCTATGTTGGTTGTAATTTTGGGAGCTGTTCTCGTTCCTCCATTTCAATATTTTGTATTTGACATATATGGTTCTTGATTTCTTCATTGGCTTCTTGTATACTGTTCTTGTTTTTCGTAAAATAATTCTGTTCAATGTGTTCTGAACTCGTTTTATTGTCGTCTTGTAACTGACTCAGATCACACCTTTCCAGAACTTCTAAACTTACAGTATTATCTTCACAGTGATTTATGTGTATCACAGTTTCTACATTATGACCTGTGGCTTGTTTGATGTTACTACTTTTTATTTCTGATTCCGGTTCCTGTTCATATTTTGTTGATTCGTCTATCCTAATTGCAATTCTTTTTATCACATTAGTTTCATCCACTGTCAATCGGTTATTTTTCCATTATGTATCATCGTACACTGGCTAATTTATTATTATTATTATTATTATTATTATTATTATTATTATTATTATTATTATTAAACATTGTTTTAGCGTGTACATGTATCTGAGCAGAAAAATTCTAGTTAATAAAAATGGTAATATTAGCCGTTTCTTTATAAGGAAACATTAGACATTCATTAACTGAGCATCTAGTGCTACCTTTGGGCAAGCTTTATAAATTGATCTTATTAGAATATTACTCCAAGAAAATAGGTTTCTTAAGTCTAGAAAATGGTATTACTCTTTCCAGTATTGATTGTGGCATCCTTCTTTTATTGATTGAAGGAGACGAACGTCAAAACAGATACCTTTTTTAACATATTTATATAAGATTTTTTATTTTATTTTGTAAGCAAAACGATTGCTTACGTTTATTTAAAATTTCCCGCAAGAATATAAATTATGTAATAATGTCTAATCTTCCTAGTCCTAAACATAATAAAAGGTAATTAACTCTCCTTAATGATCGATAACCAGTCATTGATGGGACATTTGCTTCGATAGAGCGCGATGCTTTGGTTCCTACGCCAACTCTAATTGTCTTACTTTCTCTTTTTATTGCAGCCAAGATTTCGCAACGATTTAGATTCTTAAACTAATTCCAGTAATTCATTTACGATCATATTTTTATTCTTTTTCTCTTTAATCAATATATCATGAATTAATGAAAGGCAACGTGAATCACCAAAGTTAAATTGCTCACCATCGTAAAGAAATGAGAATCGTTTCTTTTTTGGTTGAATTATTTACTGTTTTTTTTATCATGAATTTTTCACTGTCATACAAAGTAAATTCTTCATTAACTGTGAACGCATTTTTATTATGCGATTTTTTATCTGTAAAAGTAATAATGATGAATTTTAATAAATTGAATTCAGGTATCTGCTAATAACTTATTACACATGCCAGTATCAACATTGCTTCTGGCTATAAAACGTAATATTTGCATTTAGTTGCTCTAAAAATCTAATATATATTGCTTCGCCATTTGTAAATAATGAGACGAGTTATTTTACTGTTTATACTGTTTTAATTTCTTTTGTAAATTTTTATCTGTATATTTTTTATTTTTATTGATTAGTGTGAAAATTGTAAAGCTTTCTTGTTACTAAATTTATTTCGTTTTCAGAGATTTTTCGTCTATACAATAATATTTATTTTATTCAGAAATAAAATTGGTTAGAAAATTAAATTTGAACAGCGTTGATAGTAGCCATTTATCTGAAAACGATGCCATATATTTTTAGCACTGAAATTCTAATAGAAATTACTTGAATTTTGAAAATGAGGTTATGTTCTCGCATATTATTGTATATGGACGACAATTGACAAATATCCTCCTCCATGTTTTATTCTAAAGACTCGAGGTCATTAATGTTGCTCTTTGGATAATTCTAGTTCTGAAATTTGCTTTATACTTTTGATGATATAATGATAGTTTATATATATATATATATATATATATATATATATATATATATATATATATATATATTTACTATCCAGTTTTATAAAACCTTGATATTATTAAATCGACAAAAAGAATATCCTTACTTTTTGGTGACGGGGGGCACCTCGGCTTGATGTACTGGGTAACAAGATGCCTGCTAACACCTATTACAACTGAGTAATGAATTCGATCCTTACCAGCCACACCATTGTTTCGGACATGTTCTACATCTAAGCGGTTCATAGAAGGTCACCTCAATATGGTTTAATGGTTATCAAGTTTGTCTTGCTGAAACCTATTACAATTGAGCAATGAGTTCGATCCTTACTGCGTATCCCATACTTTCGGCCTTGTACTACATCTAATTGGCGCTTAGAAAATCAATACCCTTACCTGAGTTTTCGTTTAGTGTAGCCAACAACTCAAAGGAATCTGAAGACTTTATCATCTGAACAAAATAGACAGCGCTTTAAGCGAGGAGTGTTCATAGGTGCCTACGCCTAATAATTATCAACTGTATTGGTCTTATTTAGCCATCAACAGCAAGGTGTCAAATGTAAAATGCATATTGACACACATGTAGGTAGATAGCATTATTTAGTGTTTATTTACTTTTTTGTTATCACTTTTTCTCAATTGATAGTGATTGTTTTGTATGTCTGCCTCTAATCTTTTTAATGAAATTCAATATTTTCTATTTAAAACCGAGTTTTGTTGTCTTCTCAAGTTTACTGTGTTTGTTTGTCATTGGCAAAGTTTTTTCTCTTGTAACACTAAATATTCCAGCACCATCAAACCTATCATTTATTTAGGTAATGTATAATTAAATTGAAATGATAATATTAATAATAACAACAACAACAATAATAATAATAATCAGAAGAAGAATTATAAAAATCATGAAAATCATAAAAACAATAAAAACAAACACGAGAGGAAGCAAAAGGGTAATAACAATCTTAAGGGGAATCAAAATTTTAATAAAAATAATGATAATAATAATAATAAAAAAGAAGAATACTGAGAAATAATAAAAAGAATTATAATAATAATATAAAGAGAATGAAGAATAATAATTATCAAACAAATAATAATAATAATAATAATAATAATAATAACAAAGTTGTTATGCAGTCATAACAACAAAGTTGTTATGACTGCATTTCATGAAGCGTTACTCAAACCTCAAAAAAACATGACTCGCCAAACATATGACATTTGGCGTGAAAAAGTTGGTCAAGCAAATAGAAAGTATATTGACGAAAATAAATTGGCCAATGTACGTAGGTACATTATTCGTAATAACCGACTGTCAGAGGCTGAGATTCACGAAATTAAAAGAATTGTAACAAGAAGAGACGAATCAAAAAAATATGAAAAGGAACCGGAACCAGAAATAAAAAGTAATAACATCAAACAAATCACAGGTCATAATGTAGAAACCGTGAAACACGCAAATCACTGCGAAGATAATGATGTAAGTCTAAAAGTGCTGGAAAGGTGTGATCTGAGTCTGAGTCAGTTAAAAGACAAAAATAAAATGAGTTCAGAACACATCGAAGATAATTATTTGACGGAAAATAAGAACAATATACAGGAAGCCAAGATAGAAATAAAAAACCAGCTAAGTCAAATACAAAGTATTACAATGGAGGAACGTGAACAGCTCCCAAAATTCCAACCAACAAAACAAAACCTCCGAACTATTAAATTGTACAATACAGCACTGAAATCAATACTGGATGAAGACCCTCATACAAATCTTAACGAAATAATATATGCATCAGCAACAGCAGCAACAAAAAAATTAAATATCAAAATAAAAACAAGGCAGTCTCGTAGACGTGAAGTTCCACATTGGAAAAGAAAAATAGAAAAAGAAATAGAACAACTTAGAAGTGAATTATCAATATTGGATGAACTGAGTAGAGGAATAAATGTAAGAACTAGGAAAAGCAGAAGAGCCGTAAAAAAATATAACATCAAGAATGAAAATGACGTCTTACCAAATAAAGAAAAAATAAAGCAAAAAATCCAACTGAAGGCTCAACGAATAAGACGCTATGAAAAAAGAGCAAGATTTTACAGAGAAAACAAGATTTTTCAGACTGATACAAAGAGATTTTACAGGGAAATAGGTAAAAAAAGAATTGAAGTGACAGTACCCCCCAGTATGGAAGAAGTCACACAGTTCTGGGAAAAGATATGGGCTTGCCCTAAAGAACTTAGCAAGGAAGTACATTGGATTACGCAAGAGACAGAACGAATGAAAAATAAACCCGAACAGACATGGTCTGGAATTACAGAAGATGATGTTAAATATGCACTAAAAAAACACACAATTGGAAATTCCCAGGCATAGATAAAATTCCTAACTTTTGGCTATATTATTTAAGCGCATCACATAAAAAACTAGCCAAAGAACTTCAAGAAATGGTTGACGATCCCACTAAAATTCCTGCATGGTTGACAAAAGGAATTACATTTCTTCTACCCAAGAATGGTGACACAAAAAATCCGAAAAACTACAGACCAATTACATGTCTTCCGACAACATATAAACTATTAACATCTATTTTAACAAAGCAGACATATTTATTCTTAGAAAGAAATGACATGTTACCGCTTGAACAAAAAGGGTGCAAACGTGGCTGTTATGCTTGTAAAGACCAATTGCTGATTAACAAAATGATCCTGGAAAACTGCTACAGTACAAAGAAAAATCTTAGTACAGCCTGGATAGACTATCGAAAGGCATTCGATAGTGTGCCACATGACTGGATTTTAAAGACTTTAAATATATACAAGATATCGCCCGTCATCATCAATTTCATCAAACAGTGCATGTCTATCTGGAAAACAACCCTTTACCTCAATCATATAAATGGAACCTATAAGTCTGATGAAATAAACATCAAAAGAGGTATATTTCAAGGTGATTCTTTATCTCCCTTACTATTCTGCATATCATTAATAGCACTAAGCAGTCAACTTAATAAGACAGAATGTGGCTATAAAATAGGCCAAAAGAAGATAAGCCATCTATTTTACATGGATGACTTAAAGTTATATGCTAAGAATGATAATGAGCTGGAAGGTCTTCTGCAAACTGTAAAATGCTTCAGCGAAAACATTGGAATGAAATTTAATTTGAATAAATGTGCTAAAGCTACAGTTTTACGTGGATCAATACAAGAAACATCCTCAATTAGCCTAGACCCTGCTGTAACAATAAAAGAATTGAAACCAGAAGAAGCTTATAAATACCTAGGTGTAAATGAGAGCGTAAACATTCACCATAAAAAAAATGAAAGAAATAGTGCGTAAAGAGTACTATAGAAGGCTACGAATGATATTAAAAACTGAATTAAATTCACAGAACAGAGTTATGGCCATTAATAGCCTTGCAACCCCAGTTGTCCAATATAGCTTCAACATCTTAAACTGGACTCTAAACGACATCAGGCGAATGGATGCTAAAACAAGAAAGCTTCTCTCTAAGCATAAGATACATCATCCAAAGGCTGATGTAGACCGTCTATACATACCCCGTAATGAAGGTGGAAGGGGTCTTATTCAGCTGGAATTGTCATACAAGACAACAACTATTGGCTTACTAACATACATAGAAACAACAAAGGATTGGATGATACAATTAGTAAGGCAACATGAAGTAAGAAAGAAAAAATATTCAATAATAAAAGAAGGCCGTAAATACAAACAAGATTTACAGTTAGTAGATTCTGTAGAAAAGCAAAACAGTAGCCAAGAACCAACTACTGCGGCAAAAAATATGAAAATGAAAGCCAAAGATAAAGCTCTTGAAAATATGAAACAGCGCTGGCAAGACAAACCTCTGCATGGCCAATATCCAGTACGTGCCAATAAATCCAATGTTGACAAAGTTAAAACTCATCGATGGTTACGTGCATCTGGATTAAAGTCTGAAACTGAAGGATTTATACTTGCAGCACAAGACCAAAGTCTTTTCACGAGAAACTTTCAGGCAAATATTATGCATAATAATATGGATCCAAATTGCAGGTTTTGTGATAAACACCAAGAAACAATAGACCACCTAATCTCAGGCTGTTCTGTGCTTGCCCCAAACGAATATAAAAATCGCCACGATAGAGTTGGGCAATATTTACATTGGGCAATGTGCAAACATTATGGAAAAACTGTAAACAAACACTGGTATGAACATCATCCAGCACCGGTTACAGAAATAGAAGATGTAACCATTATATGGGATTACACCATCTACACAGACAGAAAAATTGAAGCAAACAGGCCAGACATTATTGTTAAAAACCAGAAGGAGAAAACTTGTCTATTAATTGATATGGCTTGTCCAGCGGATTGTAACATAGCAATCAAGGAATTTGAAAAACTGTCAAAATATAAAGACCTGGAAATTGAAATAGAAAAAATGTGGAAATTGAAAACAAGAGTTGTGCCAGTGATAGTAGGTGCACTTGGAATGATAAAAAATGGAACAAAACAACACATTGAAAGAATCCCTGGAAATCCCAGCTTAAGAGATATACAAAAAATTGTCTTATTAAGTACAGCCCACAGACTAAGGAAAACGTTATCTATGTAATGCTGGGGATGATAGGGAAGATAGAAAAACATGAAATGGAGTCATAACACGCCACTACCTGCCTTAGGTCTCCCCGCAGACTTGGTTGGTAGTGAGACCAAAGCAGAAATCGAAATATGATGAAAAGTGACGTAATAATAATAATAATAGGATAATCCTAATGATGGTCCTGAAAATGCTCTATAAGTGTATATTTATAGAAAGAAAAAAGTGGTCTCGTGAGAAGTACAAAGTCGTTATGACTGCATTTCATGAAGCGTAACAATAAAAGAATTAAAGCCAGAAGAAGCTTATAAATACCTATCTGTAAATGAGTGTGAAAAAATTCACCATAAAAAAATGAGAACAATAATGCGTAAAGAGTACTGTAGAAGGCTACAAATGATATTAAAAACTGAATTTGCAATCCCATTTGTCCAATATAGTTTCAACATCTTAAACTGAACTCTAAATGGCACCAGGCGAATGGATTCTAAAACAAGAAAGCTTCTTTCTAAGCATAAGATGCATCATACAAAGGCTGATGTAGACGGTCTATAAAGAAGTTGGAAGAGGTCTTATTCAGCTAGAATTGTCATGCAAGACAACAGCTATTGGCATAATAGCATACATAGAAACAACAAAGGACTGAATGATACAATTAGTCAAACAAATGAAAACAGAAAGAAAAAATATTCAATAATAAAAGAAGGCAGTAAATACAAACAAGTTGTACATTTAGTAGATTCTGTAGAAAGCCAAAACTGAAGCCAAGAACTATTTCGGCAAAAAATATGAAAATGAAAGCCAAGTATAAAGCTCTTGGACAGATGAAACAATGCTGGCAAGACAAATCTTTGCATGGCCAATATCCAGAACGTGCTAATAAATCCAATGTTGATAAATTTATACTCATCGATGGTTACGTGCATCTTGATTAAAGTCTGAGATGAAGGTTTTATTATTGATGTGCAAGACCAAATTCTTTTCACTAAGAACATTCAGGCACATATTATACATAATAATGTGGACCCACAATGCAGGTTCAGTGAGAAATACCAAGAAACAATATACCATCTAATCTCAGGATTTTCTGTACTTGCCCCAAATGAATATAAAAGTCCTCACGATAGAGTGGGGCAATATTTACATTGGACAATGTGCAAACACAAGTATGAACATCACACAGCACCGGTTACATTAATAGAAGACGTCACCATTCTATGGTATTACGCCATCTACACAGACAGAAAAATTGAAGCAAATAGGCCGGACATTATTGTGAAAAACCAGAAAGAAAAAAACTTGCCTATTAACTGATAAGGCTTGTCCAGCGGATTGTAACATAGCAACCAAGGAATTCGAAAAACCTGTCAAAATATAAAGACCTGGAAATTGAAATAGAAAAAATGTGGAAATTGAAACAAGAGTCGTGCCAGTGATAGTAGGTGCACTTGGAATTATAAAAAATGAAAAAAAAAAACTACACATTGAAATAATCCCTGGAAACCCCAGTTTAAGAGATATACAATAACTTGTCTTATTAAGTACAGCCACCACACTGTAAAGAGAACTTTATGGAGCCATAACAACAAGTCACGACATGCCTTAGGTCTTCCCGCAGACAAGTTTGAAAGTGCGACCATAGCAGAAATCGAAATATAATGCAAAATGAAATAATAATAATAATAATAATAATAATAATAATAATAATAATAATAATAATAGGAATAAGAAGATAATAAATTAAATAGAAAGAAAAACAGCAGCAGAAAATATATAAGAAGAATCACAACAACAGCTATAATAATTATAACAAGAAACATAAGATGGCGTATCAGAATCTTAATAACAGTAATAATAATAATAATAATTAGGAGAATATAAAGAAAATAGGTTTTATAAATAGATATACGGCTAGTGTAACGGATAATTCCCTGAAAAGTGGATTTGGCGAGTCAAGTTCAACTTCCCGGAAACATTGTTGGAGTCATTCTCGCCATGTTGCCCTTAGGAAAATTATAAATCCGTCTCTTTTTCACACCCACCAGGTATGAGGGAAATGTCAGGATAGATGTTGCTATGGTCGGCTACCAGTCCAAACCAGTAAAAGCACAGAATTGCAAACCTGGGAAAAACAGTAAACCATCTCATTGTATCTGCTAAGAATGCATTGCCCTTAGTATATATATATATATATATATATATATATATATATATATATATATAGGTACCTCCATTACATCACAAAAAATCCAGCACAATATGATTTTAAAACGTTCAAAACTTAATAAAACGAATTTTTCTATCAAAATGTTTATAATATTATTATGAGGAAAGATCACAGTAATTTTATTTATTTTTAAAAAATTTATAATTCCTTTTAACATATTCGAAATTTTGACACTTAATTTTGTTTTGATTTAAGTTAGGGTTGCAGAAAATCTGAGAAAATCTTACGACTCTTTACAATCGATTACGCAACTCTTTTTTTAAGTAACTCACTTTTTCGGTGACAAACACATTAATTTGGAAATTATCGCAAAAAGTAAATAATTGTCGGATTTTAATGAATCTTTGAGTACTCATTCACAAATAAATAAAATTATTTTTCAAACTATATTTTTTTTAAATATTGATGAAAAAAAACTTTTCTTAACTCTGTTACTCACGCTCCACGTAAATTCATGAAATTTAAGAAATTTTAACTTTGTAAATTATTTTTTTTTTACTTAAACGCAGAACTCATCGGGGAATATAAATCATCTATTTTTTATTTTAAATTATTCGCCACTATCCGAAAATCTGCCTCGAAGAGTAAAATAAAGAATGCAATAAAACTATGATATAATTTAATTTGATAAGCTTTTAATTGCTGGAATAAATAATTGTTTAATAATTCTTTAATAAATAAAGAATTGTTTTCATTTTTTTATTATTATAAAAGTTCATAAAGTTTTT